>PITA01005235.1:24712-113127 GCA_004023965.1 Spilogale gracilis | reverse complement strand
AAATAAACAAGGGAAAGAGAGAGAGACAGAATGAGAGAGAGAGAGAGAGAAGAAAAGAAATAGTCTCTTGCCTATTAAGAACAAACTTATGGTTGCCAGAGGTGAGTTGGGTGAGGTGGATGGGCAGAAAAGGTATCGGGGATTAAGGAATGCACTTGGTATGAGTGATATATGGAATTACTGAACCACTATTTGTACACCTGAAACTAACAGAGCACTGCGTGTTAACTATACTGGAATTAAAATAATAAAATGAAATAAAAATAAAATATTTTAAAATCTAAGCTGCAATTGCTTTTATTAAGACATTACAAAATGGACATAATAGATTCTGAAAGAAAAATATGTATATATTTGCTTATATTTAGGTGAATGATTCCCAATTTTTCCCCCTCTGACTCAATGAAATATCCTTTATTTTTTATTTTTTTTAAAGATTTTATTTATTTGATAGAGAGAAACACATCCAGAGAGGGAACACAAGCAGGAGGAGTGAGAGAGGGAGAAGCAGGCTTCCCGCCGAGCAGGGAGCCTGATGCGGGGCTCGATCCCAGGTCTCAGGGATCATGACCTGAGCCAAAGGCAGTCGCTTAACCAACTGAGCCACCCAGGTGCCCTGAGATGTCCGTTATTAAAAAGGAACCAAATAAACTGTCAGAGTTCTGAGTTTATAAAATGTTTTATGATTCCTGAAGGTAGTTTCCTATAACTCTGTGACTTCCTGATAGTTAGCCACTGGGATTTTTACTGACTAATGCATGTTTATGTTAAGAATATTGTGATTATTATTATTGTGATTAAAATCAGCTTAAGGATCCAAGTGGTATCAGATTTTGCTTGCAAAACAACTATCCATGTTTACCTATTAGCATTATTTGAAATAATATATTATTGGGAGTAAAAACTCTATTGCAGAGTTATAAATGTATTACTTATTAACTTTTTAATCTTTGTGGAAAGATGTATAGATGGTTATTCTGATAGTCATACTTCTACCCTGAGCAGCCTTAGATTCAATGCCTAGGATGCAGGTCTCTGGGATGGAGTTTTCATGTTATTAGGGCACTATTTATATATCGTTCCTTTGTTCTGTGTTCATGTGGGAAATAATGAAAGTGAAGAGAGAGATGATGTAGGATTTAGTTTGAGATAATGAACTCTGTTACCTCTACCTTTTAAAAAAAGATTCACTGATTTATTTAAAAAAGGATTGAATGGTTTGAGAGAAAGTGAGCAACCAAGCGTACGGAGGGAGAGGGAGCAGGAGAAGCAGACTCCCTGCTAAGTGCAGAGCCTGATGTGGGGCTAAATATCAGGATCCTGAGATCAGGACTCTGAAATCATGACCTGACCAGAAATCAAGAGTCAGAAGCTTAACTGGCTGAGCCACCCAGGCAACCCTGGTCATTTTATTTCTATTATTTATTATGTTCCTAAATGAAATGACATTATTTTTTTTAAATAGTAACTTAAAATCTATATTTTGAATCCATTCTCAGAAATTAATTATCAAGAAACTAAGATATTAAACTTTATAACCTTTCTAATATATAATATATAGCACCATGTATATGTAAAATATATTCTTATAAAATCTTCAAAAAATAGTATATAAATTCTACTAACTAGAAATCTAGTAAAAAAAGATCACAAATGATGCTTCAGGGTTTCTTATTGCAATTTATGAATACAGAAAAATTGAAGTGAGAACCTAATCTCTTTGAAAACACACATCATATTTTCATAGGTTGATTATTTGAATAAGATGATTAATCCTTTAGCCAGTTGAAAGTAGCTATCAGCACTTTTTAAAAAATATTTATGTATTTATTTATTTATTTTATTTGAGAGAGGGAGAGAGAGGGTGCACACACAGTAAGGGCGGAGGCAGACACAGAGGGAGAGATCTCAAGCAGACTTCTGCTGAGTACAGAGCCCTATGCTGGGCTTGATCTCAGGACCCTGAGATCATGCCTGAGCTGAAACCAAGATTTAGATGCTTAACTGAGCAAGCCACCCAGGAACCCAATCAGCATTATTTCTTAAAGTGTAAACAATAGTATTTTCTAGACATGGATGCATTATTTATATTATTGGTGTTGAAAATAGCACTACAGTCTTTCATTCTATTTATTTTCACTCACTAATATATAGTGTAATCATATAAACATGGTACTAAGTCACATTGTATAACCCCTGAAGATAAAATGGTAACCATGTTCTTTAAATAAGTCACGAGCTCAAATGATATTTGAACAGAATGTTGTAAACCAAAACAAATACAAATATTTTTCTTCTAAGGGTAGACAAAAGGTATTATTTTTAAATTTCTACATTTCTTTAGTATTTTTTATAAAGTTTCTAATACTTATTTTTCTCACATTCCGCTATAAATCTCCAACTAGGGGTGTGTGTGTGTCTGGGTGTGTGTTATGTTATTTTGCATTTTTAGAGAATCAGATATATTGGGTGGATGATGAGAAGAGCAGTATAACAAGAATGAAGTTTTTAAAACAAAAGTATCAAAAAAAAATAAAAAAAATAAAAAAAACAAAAACAAAAACAAAAACAAAAACAAAAAAAACAAAAAAAACAAAAAAAAAACAAAAAAAAACAAAAAAAAAAATAAAACAAAAGTATCACAGAATGTTAAATTACTGACTCAATATCCTTAAAAAATATCAACAGCATAAACACAGTTCTTATTAAAATAAGTATGTAGTCCTTTCCTTTACAAACTCAATTATAAACCTCACTGGACAAAAAGCTATTTCCTTTCATGGCTTTTACTACAGATCAATGTAGAATCTAGAATATTTGGCATGCCTCCTGACTCATTGTATGGGCTCCTTTTTAACTTTGTGGAACAAAAGTTAAACCTCACAATGTCCTCTTATTATTAAGAAGAAAAAAAAAAACAAAATAAAATAACATCACCAAATAATTGCACATCCCTTTAACAGAGATAGTCAATGCATGGAAATTACTGAACACAAGTTATAAAAAGACGAAATGAGTTCCACTTAGACTATTAAAGGATGCACATGTAAGTCATTCATTTCTTTCTTTCTTTTTTTTAAATATTTATTTATTTATTTGACAGAAAGAAACACAGCTAGAGAGGGAACATAAGCAGGAGGAGTTACAGAGGGATAAGCAGACTCCCCGCCAAGCAGGGAGCCTAATGTGGGGCTCGATCCCAGGACTCCAGGATCATACTTGAGCCCGAGGCAGACACTTAACGACTGAGCCACCCAGGTGCCCCTATCATTCATTTCTTCATTAAAATACTAGATGGACATTTCCTGCTTGTATTTATACAGATAGGTTCTCCCTCAAGGGCTTTAAGAACCCAAATATATCAGTGCCAGAGAGGCTATTTTTCCTTTTCTTTATCTTTCTCATACACATACAGAGAAAGAGAGACACTTAAACACAAATATCAGTGACAGAAAATAAAGAAAAGATCTACTTTTGCAAACCAGGTGGATGACAGCAAAACATATGATACATAAAAAACATACCATAAAATATGATAATATTAGTATAAAAATACATCCTACTGAATTAACGGAAGCTTCTTTGCTCAGAAAATAAGCTCTCCAGATTACTACAATTTTTCAAAAAATACATTTATTTTCACGGCAACTACTTTAAAGGTTCAGAAATGTACCAGGAGTTGAATCATTTTTTAAAAGTTTCTATTTAAAAAGAAAGGCGATGACATTTGTCCACATTGCGTTTTTAAGGTGGCAATATAGAGCTACACATTTATAAAATACAATAAAAAGGATTAGCATTAGATTGAGTACAATCTACACAGACCCCTGGAACACTTGTAAGTATTAAACAGGCAATATGTCTAAAATAAATTCTGAGAGATAGTGATTCTGTGAGATTGTTTAGTTTCATTTTACAAATCATCTTGGGTCAAATTAGTGCAAGAGTAAAACATCTTCTAAAACAGTGAAGTGAATATGGTTTTCATTTCTCTCCCTCAGGAACTGTACTGACCCACCGCTGTTTTGCCAAGGTAAGGAGTGGAGTAGATAAGTGCCGCCTTAACGATGATGAGGTATGATGTAGAAGAAATTCCTTTTTTTAAAAAAAGATTTTATTTATTTATTTGACAGAGAGTGAGATCACAAGTAGGCAGAGAGGCAGGCAGAGAGAGAGGAGGATCCCTGCTGAGCAGAGAGCCGGATGTGGGCCTCGATCCAAGGACCCTGAGATCATGACCTGAGCCAAAGGCAGAGGCTTTAACCCACTGAGGTACCCATGCGCCCGAAATTTCTTTTAGGTAGGCTGAGAAAGTAAAATGTCCCCTTCTGGATCCCGAGAGATTGTGAGAAGAAAACCTTCATCCTTGTTATACTGCTTCTCTCATCCTTCACCAAGTGTATTTGATTCTCTAATCAAATCTAATCTCAAAAAGATATCCAGCTTCCAGGAGAAACATCTAGTATCAGGTACATAACACAGTCAGTAAAACCCAGGGGTGACTCATTGACATCAAAAGTGAGTAGGCATAAACAATGAATCTTGGAACACTGAAAAAATAAAATAATGTATAAAAATATAAATGAAAATAAAAGGGAAAACTGTCATACTATACTTCAAAAAAAAAAAAAAAAGTGAGTAGGAGCTAGAGCGGTAAACATGAGACAGTATTTCTGGCTCCTTGCAGGACCTACAGGTTTTCAGGATCTCGAGTCTCTACCCTTCCTAGTTCAAGAGCTTTCACGTAATAGCAGAAACTGTTCAGTTTGCTGCTGCCCAGAAGTGGAGACACGGAGGGATGCAGCCAGGCCTATGCTCCAGCCCTGGGTGGTGAGGCCTGCACTCCACAGCACAGGCTCCGGTAGGGTGCAGAGCAGATCAACCACACAGCAGAGACCAGTCAGGTCCCAGAGAAAGAAGGGCCTTTCTCCTTTCCATCCGCTAAGGTAAGCATCTGACATATCATGATGCCATGTGTTAGAAAATTTAAAACCTGGCTCCCAGCAGCTTCCCTCAACAACAAGCCCCTCCTCCTGCCTCTACACAAAATCGACAGCCACACAGCAGGGAAGAGGTGCTTTAGGATGATTACATAATTTGTTTGCTAATCAAACTACAATACTGAAATTTGTAACCTATATTTAAATTCAGGAAACATTGATTATAAACACTAAACAGATACCTTAACCACATGCATGTAAATGAATTGTTTCCCAAGGTAGAGAATTTAGTACATCATGCGTATGTGAACTTTCCCGTGTGGATTGTCTTGAAATCAGGGAACTAACATTTGCTGAATGCTATTCTAACTATAAGTCAATAAATATTTTGAAAATAACTAATTTCAAATGTCATGAATGATTCTACTGTAGTCACAGCCATCAATATCAGATCTTCTCTGTGCAGGCTTATTCCAGGCCCTCCACCCTACATGCCAGTTAGCCCAACATTGACTGTACCGTTAACAGATTCCTGCCTCTGGATGTTCTCACAACAGCTTTGATTAAACTTTCATGCAAGTTGACAATTGGGAGCACCTGAGCAGGGAACTGAGACTTCATGGTATCTGTAGCTCAGAGTGTATAAAATGTTTTGTGCATTATTTGCCCATGAATATGTAATAACTGTAACATATAAAAATAACCTTCAGTATGAAATGAGTTATTCACATTAATATACAAGAATACTAGAAAATGTCAAGCTTCAATTTAAAAGACAATACTATTTATGTAAACTTTTAAGATATTATTACGTATATATTAATGAATACATATAAATATAGTATAAGTTAAAATAAACATATGAATGATCACAACCACTTCAGAAGAAGGGAAGGAGAATGGATAGATAGGGCTTTATATGTTATTGCAGGGGTCTGAATGTTTTAAAAGGGATACCTTAGCCCAAATGTTAAAATCTATTAAAAGTGGCACATTGCTTATAATCTAATTTCCTGTACAAGTCTGCATGGTAGAAGTATTTTATAATCATATATGTACTTGTAACTCTAAAACCTCTATTTCTTATATTCTCATAGATTAAGTAGACTAATTCAAATTTCTTCATCAGAGATTTAGGGGAAAATCAAAGCACACGTGGATCACTGCTATCTTTTAGTTTGAATGTGTGCAGGATCATGTTTGAAAACCAGGCTGCAGAAAGTACAGAGATCCTGTAGGAAATTCAAGTTCCTCTCAGAAGCTCCAGCTGGTGTGATTATAGCTAGCATCTTATTTTGAGATAATTACCCAAGCAGTAGGTTATGAACCAAGACTTCTCAAAGGCAACAAATGATGCTGAACCAAGAATTATCAAGAATTCTAGATAAGGCAGAGGGATGCCAGAGAAGAAAGCAGGAAACATGACCGAAGGAAAGAGCAACTTGGCAGAGTAGACAATGGATTCCTGAGAGCTGTGATGGGAGTATGGAGCTAACCAGGAAAGCCTAAGAACAACTGATGAAATGAATGTGACATAGACATCTAAGGAACAGAGAATGTAAACTATAACTGGGGACAGAGGACATAATAGAAAGACATGGATTCTGATATCATCTTATAAGACTCAAATTATAGAAACGGTTCAACTCTGATTACAAAGTAGAAGCAAGAATCTAGTACCGACTTGTCAAATCCCAAATCTGCATTTCCTTCCTAAAATAGAAAACGGCAGGCAGAAGGTGAAGAAAGTTTCGAAATTGAAATTTGGAGTGAAAATCCTAGAGCTACCACAATTGAGATATTGCATATATTTTGATCAGGCATTCAAAGATGTGTTTCTCCAACATTATAGGAAGTAGTAGAACAGCCTTCCGAGGTTGAACACCTATAATTTAACAAAAGGTACAGATCTACATTTTATAAAGCTTATTTTAATTCTCTGGGCATATAATAAAGAAAGAGTAAACACCTTCAAGCAAAAATAAGCAATTTTATAACAACTATTAACTCACAAAACAAAGTTGAGCCTATCTTGCCATAAATATGAGTATTGCATAGATTTAAATCTTTACTTACACAGAAATAGAGCTAAAAGATGTTTTTAAAATATTTATGAATTTAAATCCAAATGTGCCAAATGCAGTTTTTACAGATTCATAAAAATTTAGCTATCTCAAAAACTATGTGTAATAAGATGGGAAAATATGTAATTTAATTTTAAAATTTGTATCCACTCTCACCAAGATTAACCTATTGGAGAAAGCCTCCTAAACTATATTTAATTTACATTTATTCAAAGTGATTTTGAGGCCTCCTTAAATTCTAGATTAATATAAGACTTTTACACATATTGAATGTTAGTTGTTAAATCTGCAAGAACTGAAAGAATTCAGGAACTATACTGGACAGAATTCAATAAACATAGTATTTCACAGTATAAATATAAAACACAGTATAAATATAAAAATTAAATAATTTTAAAAGTATTTACACGTTAAAGGGTTTTGTTTTTTTTAAATCCCCTGTATTACAGATGTATTCTAGTTGTTTGCAAGTTTTTCTGCTCTATTTTGTTAGGTTTTTCCATAGTGTCTCAGTGACCAGTACCCCCTACCTTGGTATTATTTATACAGTTTAAAGCAAAAAAAAAAAAAAGTTTCATTCAGGATATGTCAAGATAGAACAAATTACAGTTTTAGAACTTTAGAATTAACAGAAGCCAGTTAGATCGAAAATTGTAGATAAATTGCTGCTGAGAAATAAGATGTAAGAGCTAAGTGAACTCCAAGAGTAAAACAGAATCTGCCCCTAAATTTAGCAGTGGACTAAGAAAATGTAGAAGTATGTGGCAACAACAATGAAAACGAGTTGCATATTGAAGTTTTGTAATAAAGAATAGTCAGTCATTCAATAGCACTTCATGCAAATCTATTTTATATCTTGTGAGGCTCTAAGGACACTCAACATGAGAAATAGTAAAATTTATTTTCTATTCTAGGAATGATCGTTTCCTACAAAGATTCAAATAATAAAGCCTTAATTTGATAGAGTTCATCTTTAAGAAGTGTTTGGGGATGAGTGGGTGGCTCAGTTGGTTAAGCAAATGCTGTTGCCTCAGGTCATGATCCCAGGGTCCTGGTATGGAGTCCCACATGGGGTGGGGGTGTGGGGAGAGGTCTTGCTCAGCAGGGAGCCTGCTTCTCCCTCTGCCTGCTACTCTCCCTGCTTGTGCTCTCTCTCTCACTCTCTCTTTCTCTGACAAATAAATAAACAAAATCTTTAAAAAAATTAAAAAAAAAGAGAAGTGTTTGTCTTTTCCCACTCAATGGAAGTATCAAAAGGTGAACTATCCCACAAAGGTGTTAAGAGACTTACTAAAGGGCACCTGGGTGGCTCAGTTGGTTAAGCAACTGTCTTCGGCTCAGGTCCTGATCCTGGAGGCCTGGGATCCAGCCCCACATCAGGTTCCCTGCTCCACAGGAAGTCTGCTTCTCCCTTGCTCACTCCCCCTGCTTGTGTTCCCTCTCTAGCTATGTTCAATAAATAAATAAAATCTTTAAAAAAAAGAGAGAGTAAAAATACATGGCATTTCTACATTTATTGAAGACAGAAGAAAGGGGAAGGAGGTAGTTTTTTAGCCCATCAAGAATAGAGATCAAGAAATGCTATATTAAAGTATAATATGTAAGTATTTTTTAAATTGGGGTCCCCGGGTGACTCATTCTGTTAAATGTGACTCTTGATTTCGCTTCAGGTCATGATCTCAGGGCCTCAAGATGGAGCCTGGATCAGGCTCCGTGCTTAGGGTGGATGGACTGGGTTTAATAGAGAGTCGGCTTGGGTTTCTCTCTCTCTTTCTGCCCATCCCCCAGCTGGCAATCTATCTCTCTCTCTCTCTCTCTCTCTCTCTCTCTCTCTCTCTCGATAAATAAATAAATAAACAAATAAATATACTTTAAAAAATCCTTAAAAAGAGTTTGTGTTTTGTTTTTTTTTTAACTAAATTAGTGTCTGCCCACAATAAAATTTTATAGTGGGTCTAAGGTAAATCAAATGCAACCTTCCTGCCTCTTCTCCCCTCTCACTGTATGTATGTATGTGCTTGTATACTGTCAAGAACTTACACCAATGACTATGGTCAGGAGAATTCTATATAACTTTATAACAAAAACATTTAAATATTTTTCTCTTTACACATAAAGAATGAGGTGGCTTCAGGTGCACCTAGGTGGCTCCATCAGTTAAGTGTCTGGCTTTTAGTTTCAGCTGGGGTCATGATCTTAGGGTCCTGGGATTGAGACTTCTGTGGGGCTCTGCACTGGGCACAGAGACTACTTGTCCCTCTCCTGCCCCTTTCCCTTCCCCATAGCCTTTCACTGGTGCATGTGAGTGTGCACACATGAGCCCCCTCTCTCTCTCCCTCTCTCTAATAAATAAATAAAATATTTTTTGAAAAAAAAAAAAAAAGAATGAGGTGGCTTTATAGTATGTTCACGGATTAAATGCTTTAGTATGAAATAACCCTGGATTCAAGTTCCAGATCCAGCACCTGCCAGCCATGAAAGTTTGGGTAAGTTATATAACCTCCTGGGTACTCTTTTATCACATCAATACAATAAAAATAGTGAAATAATGAATATTAAGCCTTTAACAAAATTTCCTGGGCCATATGGCAAACACAATAAATATTAGGAATCATGGTTATTATAATGATCAATAATGATCAGTTTGAATAATATTATCTACCACCATAGTTAAATCACATTAAAGAACAAATTATACATATTCCAGAAAAAATATTCATATAGCTAACATAAGTCATTATTCTATTTTGCTTTGGTAAACAAAAAATACTAAAGACAACAGAGCAAACTTGCCAGTAATATAAGCTAGTCTGCAAAAGTCCTTGATCATTGTTATAGATAAATCAGTGATGACTGTACTTTGAAGCTTTGGAGTTTCATGATACTGTAATAAGCTGCTTTGTTTCATGCTCTGAACACATGGTCATATGGAAGTCAGTATTAGAAAAAACACTTAAAGACACAAGAATGTCAATTATTACATATATAGCTCATGAATGTTGTTCAGTATAAACAGAGTTTCAGAGAACATAAAGGTTTTTCATTATTTTTTTCTCAGAAGAGTTAAGTAAGAGCATCATGGAATATAGCAAATGGGTTTAACAAATTTTGTCTATGAAACCTGGAAGTCCTATATTCAGTTTGAATAAACTTTTCTTTCTTTTATTTTTTTTTAGAAGCTGGGGGAGGGGCAGAGGGAGAAGCAGAAAGAGAATTCCAAGCATGCCTCATGTCCAGTGGAGAGGCTGACCGACAAAGCACTCCGTCTCACAACCCTGAGATCATGACCTGAATTGAAATCAAGAGTTGGACGCTTAACCGACTAAACCACCCAGGTGCCTCAAACTTTGCTTTTCTTAATCAATTACTAGATCAAACATTTTTTTTGCTTCCCCAACAACACCAAGTTTGGTGTATTCACCTATAGATATATAGCACCTCTATTAGTGTTTAATAAATGTTGATAAAATGAATTATGCATGACAACTACTCTTCACTTCGGTCTTGCTGTTGACATTTTTAAGATAAAATGAAATGCATTAAAAAAAATGAATATGTTCTTCATTTCTGCAATGTTAACTAAGGAATAATTCTTGTAAATAAAAGCACTGGTTTTAAGTAAAAAGATAAGTGTTTCAGAAACAAATGCTAACTTAAATGATCATTGTCATCTATTAAAACAGATACTTTTATTATCTTCTCCCTTCCTTTCACCATGTTAAGGAATAAGCAGCAATCATTGCATGAATGGAAAATCATGTGTATTTAAGAAAAAAAAAAAAAGGTCTGGAACAATACAAAGATAATGTCTCATTTTTTCCATTCATTAAATACTAATACCATGGGCATACTCTAATACAAGAAGGTGATAGTTTAGCCCACCTTTTAGATCCATCTTTTTAGAAATAGTTTTGAGTCATTTTCAGCAATATTACTCTTCTGCCTTATACTTCTATGGGTAAAAATAGCTAACCTGAGATTTTTTTTAATATAAAATAGCTAATCTAAGGTTGCTACAACTCTGTGAACGCAGAAACAAAATTTTCTCATGTGAGCCCTTAGCCTCACCAAAATTGTGCTCAAATTCTTTTCACTGTGGCCATGTGAGATGACGACACAAATACAATTGGTACGATCCAGGGTCACAAAACACTCACCACAGTTGGCTTCATCTGATGCGTCTGCACAGTCTGGATCCTCATCACAAACCCACAGCTTGGAAATGCAATGTTTAGTCGTTTTACACTGGAAATAGTCTGGAGAACAGCTGTTTTCAGCTTAAGAGGAAAACACCTATTAATATGTAGCTTTGAACAAGAACAGACATTTTATCTAAAAAGTCAATCAACTAAACAAATGTTTAAGATAGTCAACTGGAGATGTATTATCTTTTAATTAATACAGCTCTGAAGGTGAAGGGTTTTAATTTTCATTATCTACAATATAGTCCAATTACCCTTTCCAGTAGAAAGAAATAAAACATATTTCTGCAATGATACAATTGATAAAAATCAGAATTCTCAAAACAACCCCCCTTGATTGGCTCTATCTTCAAATTAATTTTAAAAACAAAGAACTCAAACTTTCAGAATAATCTTACTAAATAAAAGACTTTATACATATGCATTTCTATAATAGAAAAATACTAAAAATCAGAAGATATTTGTGAATTAGGAAATAAAAAACAAACTTCTCAAAATATCTAGTAGTGTTGAGTTTTTGAGGGAAGAGGTAAACATCTGACTTAGATCATAAACTGCCTCACAAATCCTAGTCATTTTAATGGATCAGCTCTTGGAATGACTAACCATAAAGAACTGGCTGACTTTATTCTGAATGCACCATCTTAATCAAATTGCTGGGTGACTGCACATTATTTACTGATAAAAGTTTTAGGGGAATAATATAAAACTTCAGCAAGACAGAAACGTTGACAGCACTTCTGTTGAAACCCTGAGACTTGACAGGTGCTTTATTGTTCGGATTCTGCGCGTCTGGGTTTGTGTGTGTGCGTGTCGGTCTGCCTATGTGCACATAAGTATGTGATGGAAATTGTTTTGTCCTCCATTGAATCTAGTTTGATTTTTGGTGGGGGATGGAAATCAGAGGTGAAAAGATTAGAAAATATTTTACTATTGTTCTTTGAAGTAGCTTGCATAGATACACTAAATTGAATATTCTTTACAGTTTTTAACAGATAATTCTGTTAGGTTATTTTGCTCAGATTTTCTCATCAGACATTCGACATGTACTTTATGGGGGGAAAACAATCTCTAATTAATGCAGTTGATTCCACGTAACCACAGTCACCTGTAATGTTGGTTTTGTGGTTTCTCTGAAGAATGATGTGAATGAATTCTTGTTGTTTCATGTTTGCTGTAATCTTTAGGTAGCTATTTAAGTAAAGACCACCCGTGTTTTAATTTTCTTTACAGCCTTTAATGGAGAGATTCCTCAGAAACCCATCCCTAAAGGTACCAATTTGGAAGTAGATGCCCATGATTGCTGTTATGTTTTTCTACATTGTGTGGATGTATGGTACGCAGGAAAAAATCTTAGACCAATGTTAGTTGAGACCTAGAAGTAAGGCAAGATGGACTGTTCTTAGGTGACTTACGGCAGTCCCTTTCATCTTCTTCATCCCCACAGTCGTCTTGTCCATTACATCTGAGGTTGACCGGGATACATTTTTGGTTCTTTGTGCACTTGAACTGACCTGACAGGCAGACATGTGTGTCTAAAAGAAAGAAAGAACAACAACAACAACAATAAATCTGCACTGAAAACGGTGCCTGCATTTAAACTGGTGCGGACAAAATCGGGTAAGCATTGGATTTATGTTCCTCGGTTAAGAATTTAATCACCTACCACAGTTAAGTTCATCAGAATTGTCTCCACAGTCGTTCTCTCCATCACAGATGAAAGCCGGAAGAGCACAGAGCCCAGTGCCACACTGAAACCGACCTGGCTGACATTTAAATTCAGCTAGGGGAGAAAACAGATGGTATCATCGAAGGCCAAGCTTCGCTCATGACCTCTTAAAGAGAGGTATTTATTATTTCGCCATATTAAATATTCCCTTGAGCAGAACATGAATGTCTCAGACCTAGATACTACTGGATTCGGATGTATAGTATGACTAGGCTATGAACAACTCAGATGGCCTCCAGATTACACACCACAAACTAACAGTAAGAAATCCAAAACGATAATGCACCTTTGCCATATTTTTGAGTTTATATATGAAATAATGATAACAATAATCATCATCATAAAGTAGGATCTATTGAATATTTTCTCTGTATCAAACACTGGGTGAGACCCTCTCACAGAGCTACTAATTGAATCTCATCATAACCTTTTTACCTCAATATCACCATGATCATTTTATAAATGAAAAAACTAGGCCTCATGGATATTAATAACTCACCCAAGTATGTACAAGTTTCAAGTGCTGGATATGGAATTTAGATCTAGATATGACTCTGAGTCCTCTCACAAACTATGTTGCTTGTAATAAAAACACTTATCCTCATGTATGTAGTTCAGGTAAGTCAACCAAATATTAATAGCAATATTTTAAACTTTCTTTGGGAAAATGATTATGCTTTTATACTTACAATATTAAGTAAAAATTTCCTTAACATTAAAAAAATAACCAATATATGCTCTACTTTTATAGAAGTGAGTTTTAAAATGTTGAAAGTCATTTAATTTCTACCTATTACATTTCTTAGTTAACCACACTAAGTGTTGAAACTGGGTGATACATAATTTTTCACATCCTAAACACATACATTTCCTCTATTTTCTGTTGTTTCACGTATGAGTTTCTTGAAATCATATATGATTTATTGAATTCTGTTAACAAAAGATGGTCCTCTACCAAAACAACCTTCCCATAAGAAGAGTTCTAACTATCAGAGGAATTTCAATGCCTGGAAAATAGCTAGGAAGTCCATCTGACCTTCAATTGCATCCTAGAATGATCTTGCATATACTAGAGCATCATAAAAAATGCAGTTAAAAACTTAGGATGACAGAGAATTCATGATGCTTCGCTCTTAACCACATTTATTTAAATAACATTATTGAAGCTTGCAAGTATGTGAAACTGGGTTTAGGCTTTCCTACCTTTTCAGATGCAATTATAGGGATTGTCAGTGACTTAATACCTGCAAATTTTGATGATACAGCTGCACGAAAATGAATTCTAAACAGTCCACAGACTCATGTACCTCACTTTCCACCTCAGCATAACTCTCAAAATAAAGCCTCATGCATACAGATGTACAGTGCTATTAACCCATTGAGTCCAGGTAAAGGATCATTTACTTAAAAGATCATAGAGATAATGTCAGCAATAAAAATATGTAGTACTGGTATTTAACTAGGATAAGGATGATAGAGAGCCTCTTAGACATGAGATGTCTCTTTGTTTCCTCTTAAAAGACATTAACGTTATATTTGCTCATCATATGTTTTGAAAGTGCATAAATATGAAAATCTTTGGCTAATTTTTTGTATCAGTATGGTTATAGCATGATACTCCAGTCAAGATGAAAGTTAGAGCTCAGGAGCTACAGATGGTTTAGAATGGAAAGCATTGGGAGCCACTGACTGTCTTCCGGTCATTATGGTGGCATTTCTCAGAAAACGCTTCAGTGAATTTGGGCAGAAAAAGTCATATTAATATGGGACTCGTTTAACGTATTTGTTCTTCTTATTTCTCAAATTACAAAATAGGTTGTATTTGTTTTATTTATTATGTTGTTAAAGTTTATTTTGTTGCAGGAAAATCAATACCTTTCTTTTAATGAGTAAGTCTCAGTTGGTCACCAGTATAATTCCTGTTCCTTTGATAGTCCTTTCAATTCAAATATAATTCAGGCATAATAGCATACTTACTTCATACAAAAACTGCTTATATATATTGTCTATTGCAGTGAAAACAAAAACAATATTAAAAGATAAAAGAACAATGAATCTTTCAAAACATAAAAAGAATATTAGTAAAGTAAGGACTTTTGTAACTTTTTTTTCCTTTTCCTTGAATATATTATTAACTATTTTCAAAGATATAAATGAACAATGTGAAAAAATTTCAAATGTTTTATACACTTGGTAGTGACCAGAGAGATGGACTACATCTCATCTAAGTAACTATCTATAGACCCTAAGGTTAGAACAACTTTGTAATTATGTGGTGGAAAGTAACAAGCTTTTACTTAGTATACTGTCTTTCTTTAGTGCAAGCCTAAGGATCTTGGACTCAATTGTTAAGGCCAAACCATGGCAACTATCCACTGAGATTTGAGGGAATTATCATGATTGACTATAAGCATCTTCAATTTGATAGGATAGTATTGGAGTGACCTATGGTGTGAACTATAAAAGACTAGCAAGAAAAAGTATAATGATTATCCATCACAATCAAAGTTACCAAAGATAGCTAAATGCATATATGTGTACATATATATTATATATATATGTATACACATGTATGTATGTATGTATATATGTATTTGGCACCTAACCATGCCAAAAACAATTTGAGTCAAAGTCTAGTTGGTAGTCATTTTAAGGAATACCTAAGAGCATACTAAATAATTAGCAGAACAAATTAATGATTTATATTGGAAAAAATTTTCACTTTTAAGGAATTTTCAGTATTTTAAAACTGACAATGGTTAATCCCTTAAAGCTAAGATTTTAGTTATTGATTGGCACTCGGCAATTGCCCATTTTTGCTTTTAATTTGGGGATATATCCAGGCAAAATCATGCTGATTATTTATAGCGATCATTACATGAAGAGTGTAATTATCTGCAAGTAAGAAAATTTAAAAGAAAACATTAACACAAATTAACAGTTAACAGAGATCTACTCAAGACAGTGTAACAATTTTTGTTGTATTTTTAAAGATTTTGTAAAAGTATCGTACTTTTACATACTTAAGGTCTCACTTCATCTTTCAAGGTCTGGGATTTAAGGAGCTCTAACTTCGAAATGCCCACATTCACCAATGTACTCACGACAGTCATCAGGTTCATCAGATCCGTCACCACAGTCATCCACGGTGTCACATTTCCACCAGAATGGAATACATTTATCAGTTTTGCATCGAAACTAAAAAAAAAAAAAAAAAAAAAAAAAAAAAAGAAAAAAAGTGTTAAAGAAACCTAACCCAATATAAAATGGATATTTAAAAACTCACCAGGGCAGAACAGCCTAGCTTACTCTCTTGCTGCAAATGTGAACTGTGGTGGTTTTAGAGCATTCCACAATAGGGAATAAATGCACAACAAGCACCAAAATGATCTGCCAGGAAAGCACACTGTTCAGGAAAACCTCCTGGGATTTCCAGAACACAGACAAGCTTGCCTATTTACATATCATCTATGGTTGCTCTCGCACCACACCAGAGTTATGGAGTTGCTACAGCGACCACGCGGCCAGCAAATTTAAAATATTTATTGTCTGAGCCTTTACAGAAAGCTTGCCAAATGCTGAATAGGGCTAAAAATCACCAGAAATATCAGGAACAGTTATCCTGAATTAATTGAAAAGTTGAATTAGTTTAGTTAATTTGAATTAAGTTAATCGAACTGCATTTTCTTAGGAATCTTAGACAATTTGATTAACATCTCTCTATCTCTATTCCTTAGCCACCAAATGAGGAACTTAAAGATTATCTGGATGATCCTTTCTGGCATTGTCATGCTGTTATTCCATGGAATTTTCTGAACATACTGCCTCTAGCCATAATGAATACCTGCCCAAATAAATTTTAAGAATACTTCTTTAAAGCAGTTAAAACCGGTACAGTTACTTTCAGTTTTCAGAATTCCTAATGAATATACATGATCTTTGAGGATAAATAAGATAAATCGTCATAACTAGAAAATAGGTACAGAACTTGCACTAGATAGTTACATAGGCAAGGAAGACTTCATTTAAAAGTTGCAATAGGGGAGAGAGAGTGAACTGAACTCCACTGAAACAAAAGCAGGGGGGTGGGTTTTAGTGCAGGGGTAAACTAATGGGAAAGTATGGAGGATGTTGGTCAACATGGTTGGGCTGTCTGTATTTGCTACGTGGTACTTATCAACCTTCCCCAAGAGACTGAGATAGGCAGGGACTATCATTTTGGATGATTAAATCTCTAGAGGATGGTTCCCAGTCCTTGAGGAAGACATTCCTAGACTGTAAAACTGGCAAGACGTTGGGAGAAAATTTACATCTCAAAGGGGCAGAGAAATAATGCACAGTCACAAGTTTTCTAAAGTGGGTACTCTAAGAAAAGGGACTCAGGGAAGGACAGTCAGGAAGAAACTATCTAGAGTTTAGTCAAGCTGAGGAATGTTAATATCTTGGTCAATGACTTACCACCTTATGTTACATCCTCCCCTACAAAGCCTGTCAAAGAACCTAGCAAATAATACGTATCTCTAATTTACAATGAATATTTGCAAATTAAAAAAATGGTAAAAAAAAATAAGGCTGCAACATTTTTTTTTGCTGAATATTTCTGAATATCATATATTTTTAAATAAAACACTAAAGAAAACTGCTATAATAAAACTTATTCTTAATATTATAAAAAAACTATTCACTGACACATTTATTACTTTTTTTTTTCCAGTGATTTATTTATTTACTTGAGAGAGAGAGAGAGAGAGGGAGACTGAGCACAAGTGATGGGAGGGGCAGAGGAAGAGGAAGAGAGGCAGAGAAGCAGACTGCTCACTGAGTAGATTCCTACGTCGGACTGGATACCAAGACCCTGAGATCATGATCTGAGCCTAAACCAAGAATTGGAAGTTTAAGCAATTGAGCCACTCAGGCATCCCTATTAATATGTTTTATTTGTTCTATCATCCTTTCTATTTAAAATAGTTAAAAATTGTAAGAAAAGAAATTCTATTATTTACAGAAGTTTTTTTAACTCCTTTCTTTAGAAATAAACATCAAATGAAAGATTAATAACAGAGAAACTAGTTGACAATGATATATGGTAGTATTTATTTATAAGCTATTTAGCATACATGTAACATGTTACTAGAAAAATATTTCAGAAGGTTATTATTGGATTGTTTATAAGAAAGGTGTTTGAATTCAAATTCTTCTCCTGAAACAGAGAGCAGAATTATTGTTCCTGTTAAACTTCACTATTTGCCAAATGTACAGAGGCCAAGAAAACCTAGTACACCTTTATTCCCTGGTGATCTCAGACCACAAACTAACCCCTTTCAGTTTTAAGCTTATTCTCATAAAACAAAAGAAACTAAAGAAAATCACATTTTATATATATAGAGTATATATATATATATATATATATCTAAAATAGTTGCCATTAAAGATTTACTTTAAAATATTAAAACCAAACAATAAAGTTTAGTAAGTTTCTTCTAGCACCATCCAGTTGTTTTCTTCTTTATTTCAATAGAAATTCAGTGAAAAGCATATCACAAAATTCATCTGGAATTGAAAATGTCCGATAATTTTCTAAAATGTATTAATTTTCTTTTTGAAGTGTTTGTTGTAATTCCCATGTGAGTGACCTGAAAGCAAGCTGACATTTACTTAACATGCTTAATATGCCAGACAGGTAGGTAACCTAGAAAAATATAGCCTAGATTCAATTTTGTCTAATGAAATGGATTAACAGGCTAAAAGTTTATTCTTTTAAAGTACTTTTACTTTCTTAAAGTAAGAGAAAATTTGATGCGAGCTTTTGCTGAATCTCTCTAGATACCATGAAGTTGACTCAAGGCAGATCTACATTATTTTCTTAAATAAGGTTGTAATTATTTATTTATTTATTTATTTAATTTTTTTGTCAGTTAGCAGTGTGGGAGCAAACAGAGCGCTGTGAATCCAAGGGAAGATCTGACTGTTCACTGATTTTCCCATACTTGCTTAGCCTGTGGTCATGTCTGTGGTGGTTTTTATAAATTACCACAGGAAAAATATTACCTTTATAGATAGTGACTGTCTGGGGATATAAGGCTAACTCTGAAAGCAATTGCCCTGAACATTAAACATTTCCAGTCATTACAGTATATCAAAGCACATTAGCAAGAGGATTTCATGTCTCCTGAGTATATTCAAAGCCTTCCCAATCAAGATTTGAAAAATATCTAAAAAACATATTTTAAAACTCACTACATATGCCCGATTTAAATAAGCACCAACGGTTGGAATTATATATGACAGGATGATTAAGCTTGCCATTTTACTTTTAATAAGAACATAAAAAGGTTTTGAGCTAAGAGAAGGCCAGGGTAAAATATACTTATTATGTTACTTTTTATGCTAATCAACATTTTATTCCTTACTCTCAAAGGAAGATTTCTTCTACTTTGTGTCTGGGCTTCATTTTTTCATACTTAAATACAGTAACTTAAAAAAGATAAATGCTAAATATAAATATAAAACATTCTTCATGGTAAATGTTCTCCAAGACTAATATCTTCATAAAATAAATTGCAAACCTGCAATTATCACCCACAAGAAGAAGCTATAAAGAAACTACTAAATACATGTCTATTAAAATGGATACAAGAATAAAATGCAAATCCTGCATACACAAGTGAGGTTTACTCACAGTAAAAAAAATCTCCATTTAAAAACTAACTAAAGCTGATCTCGGAGACCCGGGATGAGCCCCACATTGGGCTCCCTGCTGGGCGGGAAGCCTGCTTCTCCCTTTCTCACTCTCCCTGCTTGTGTTCCCCCTCTGGCTGTGTTTCTCTCTGTCAAATAAATAAAATCTTAAAAAAAATAAAATAAAAACTAAGTAAAGCTATTTTTAATTTGCTTTTTATTAAAAATGAAAATAATTTAAATTTAGTATTTGAAGTGATAACTGCTATAATAATTGGATTTAACCTTGATTTTTACAAGACTTTCATGTTCATTTTCAATTCTAACAGAATTCTTACTGGTGTGATTTGCATATTTTATTTTCCTAAAAATCAGTGCTATTCAGGGGATATATCTTTAGATGCTAAAAAATAAAAAATCCTGTAGTAAGATAAATTTGAAATGTAACATTTGTATCAGGATGTTAGGTGGTATGATTCTGAAATACTTGGATTATTTGCTTCATTTCAATTTCAAACCTCATTTAAAATTGTTTCTATGGACTGACCTTTCTTCAAGTAGATAGTTTTTCCACTCACTACATCAGGAAAAAAAGTCAGCAGTAAATGGCTGCATAAACCCAAAGAAGTAATGAGATAAGCACTCATGGATTACATTAACTGTTCTTCATTAACTTTTTTGTAAAAATGAAACAAATGACATGGTAACTCTTTTCTTCAGGATATACTTCTGACAACAAAGATATCTAACCCACAATTTGTGTTGTTATTGTTAGTGTTCTGTCTTGCTATAATTGAATTTTTAAATTAAAAAAAAATCATATAAAAACACTATTGGGGTATTTAAAAGTTTTTTTATATATTTTAATCATATCATCAGTGATACCAAATTGGGAGATAATTTAATTATATTAATAATATTTTTCTGTGTTGATTTAGGTATTCATTTAATTGATCTGATTTTTTGGAACTGAATAAACATAATTACAGATTTTCTTATAATAATCTGAAATGTTTTATTCCCTTTATGATAACAGGAGGGCTGCTGTTTTGAGATATTCATCTGTGTGTCAAGCATCCTTTGACTTTTCTCTGTTTCTGGTTGGCTATGGAGGCCCATCATACCGTCAGTGACTTAGGCAGGCATCATTGTTTCTTTTGCTTTTTGTTTTCTTTTAAAGATTTTATTTATTTATTTGACAGAGAAAGATCACAAGTAGGCAGAGAGGCAGGCAGAGAGAGAGGAGGAAGCAGGCTCCCTGCCGAGCAGAGAGCCCAATGTGGGCCTCGATCCCAGGACCCTGAGATCATGATCTGAGCTGAAAGCAGCGGCTTTAAACCACTGAGCCACTCAGGCGCCTGGCATCATTGTTTCTACTACGTCACCTAAGGCCACAGGCTTGACACCAACAGAGTGACTCTTGTACCCCACCCTCCCAACAAGGGTTGAGTTATTATTTCAGAATAACCTCGAGTGTAAACTGGAAATTCGTCTAAACAGTACTAATAGGAATAACATGTTAAAAGATTTAAGAACCTGGGATTTATCCCTTAAATTTCATCTCTAGGAATGATTGGGTTGCTTATTTTGCCTCTCACAGTGAATTGAATTTCTAGTTCTCTAAAGATAATGTATTTTGTCTACATAAATACTTAGGAGATTATAATTAAAACAATATACTTTGTAAGGAAAGAAGAAACTATGACCTGTGCTTCCAATTACACATCAGAACCTCCTGATGGCAGCTCAAACTAATCACACACATAGTCTTAAGTGTGTTCTAGTCACACCCCAGGACAGGGCAATAACAACACTTACTATGTACCAGGAACTTCTCCCCTTTAATCTCCATAAGAGTGGCCTGGAGATACTAGTATTTCCATTCAAAAGATGAGAAAGTGGAAGCATCATGAGGGTAAGTAACAAACCCAAGATTATTCAGCCAATTTCAAGAAGTCAGGGTTACAGCCAGTGAATCGGGCTTCAGAGGCTATACCCTTAACCATTGCACATATTGTCTACACCAAAATGGTCTGATGTTGTGCACTGTACAGTTCTTTAGTAGCAATACTCATAGTGATGACTTGAGAAGCTGGGTGACCTAGTATTAGCTTCTCCATTCTGAAAATAAGCACACCCAAAGAGAAATTCAGTGTTTTGCCATGAAGTCACTGCTAAACTTAGGAAACCATCAGATTCAAAACACAAAATTCTGGAACGCATGGGTGGCTCAGTCAGTTAAGCGTCTGTCTTCGGCTCAGGTTGTGATCCCAGCATCCTGGGATCAAGACCCACATGGGGCTCCTTGCTCAGTGGGGAGCCTGCTTCTCCTTCTGCCTCTACCTGCTGCTCCCCCTGCCTGTTCTCTCTCTCAGTCAAATAAATAAATAAAATCTTTAAAAAATAAAAATAAATACCCCCCACAAAATTCTAAGAACAAATTTTAGACATTTTCAAAATAAATCATGGTTTCCTTGATAATTTTATCTTAAATAACAGAGTGACTCCAATGTAAAAAAATCATATCTTATAATGTCATCTATTATCCCAAATTTGAAAGTAGTAATATCAACTCCATGTAACGAACTACCATTGAGCATATGTTTTAATATCTTTACTAGAAGTAACTACATGTTGAAGAAAAAGAGGTTTTGGAAAGAAAATATTTAGATTATATAATTTTTCAGTAAAAAAATTAGAAAATTACTTTTTATCGAGCACATATTTTTCATACATATCCCTTGCTCTGAGAAATGGGAGGGGAGTAGAGAGGGTGACACAGCAGATTATCTAGGAAGATTTGTTTATTTGTTTAAAGTTTATATATCTTAGTCCCCACCCTATGCCATAATCACTCTGCCTTCTTGAAATATGTCAGATCTCCTCTAATGATTCTGCTATGTCCATTCATGATTTGAACAATTTTTCTGTATGAGGTTGTATACAAATGTTTTTCAGGGTTATTTTTGTTTCTCTTTTTGGCCTCTATTTGTACTCTAATTTCCTAAGGTCTCATTCTCAGGATGTATATCAATTGCTTTTCCCTTACTCTATGGCACTCCATATGATGTATGGAATGGTCATCATACTATGTAAACAACAAAAAAAAATGATGTTTCCTAATTGTTTAAGCCAATAAACAAAATGCAGGCAAAACCTTTATAATAGCTTGATGATACATCTATGTAATGATTTCTAGACCTCTACTCACCTGACTGGCTGTGCAATTGGATAAGCAAGTCCTGTTGTCGGCTGCAAGATAGAAGTTGGTGGGACACGCACAGGTATGAGTCTTTCCAGGGGCTAAAAGGCACAGATGACTGCAACCACCATTATTTACCATACAGAGATGTTTGGAGACTACAGAAGAGAAAGAAACAGCAAAACAGAAAAATCAAGACCAAAATATAATATGGGGTTAGAGACAGGGCATTTAAACTTCATAACTTGTAGAACTTTGTAATCTAGAAGTTATCAAAGTCATAAATATAGTTGTATTTTGTTGTAAATTCTATTCATTGCCCAATGGCATTCATTTCACCATTAAATAATTTTAAGAATGTAGCTCCACAAAAACAAGCATGTTAGTAGAAAAAAAATTGTCCATCAGAAAAATATAGACTAGAAGCATTTTGGATGAAGACATACATATGTTTAGAAATATAAATGTAAAATAAAACAATGAAGCAATGATCTACAACTAATAGTGTAGTGGCTTTGTTTTGTAAGCCAAATAGTGTTTTAAGCAAAACAATCAAACTTCTATTGCATAAGGCCTGAGAGAATTCCTACTAGACATATGCTCAAAAACTTGATATATTTCTCATTTTTAGAGCCCCAGAGATACTTAAATATAATTCCTTTCACCTAGCATTCCAGAAAGTAAGGATCCTATAACAATTTTGTTAAGAAATCATTTCAAGAATGAATTCTCGACTTCTCTACACTTACTGTCATTTCAACTTAATATTTCAACAAATGAATAATTCTCTATACCATTATTGATCTTCTAATCATACTGCTTAAGAGACAGACTTGAAATCAACTAAATCCATCCTATACAGTTATGCTAAATAATGCAATCTGGTACTCTTTCTCAAAGATAAATTTACACTTAACTATGGAGAAAACAAAAATGGAATGTTACTAAAAGATGTTGATGTGCTTATGGAAATCATGGAAAGAATAATTACCATCGGGTTGTCTATAAGAATGATACACCTGGATATCTGTGATGGCATGCCATGAGTTAATCAGTGAGAGTCTGTCTGCTCCCGAGGTTTTATGGGCACGGCTGAGTGACTTGGTTTTCCCATCAGTCCAGTAGATGTAGTCTTCAAACAATGTTAGTGCAATCACCCCTGGAATATCTTGATTAGGGACTGTAATAGGAGATGGTAAGATTAATGTTCAGTCTTGGAAGACTGCCAGTTAAAATATTCAATACTACATGGGCTGACAGATACAACTGCTACAGAACTTCATGTGAATAATTGCTGTGACAACCTGTCAGGCCAGTAAGGTTCTTTATTACCGGTTAAGAGAATGCAGGATCTGGCGCAGGAGTTTACTTTGCTCAGAGTTTGCCTGATTCGGCCATGGGGAAGGAGTGAATGCAATCATGCTCACAAGTAACGGCTGATTCACAGATACAAGTACCACCCAATATTTCAATATATATATATATTGAATATATGTATATATATCTATATATATATGTATAACTATTCATTCCATTGTCCAACTTAAATCCTTACATCTACAGGTTATTGATTGCTTTCTTCTACTTATATATCCAGGATGAAATGTTCATCTACCTGGAGATAGAGTGACTCTAAGACTACTATAAACTATTTTAGTTGCTGAGATTTTATGAGTATTTTTACATGCAAGATGAGCTGGGATAGGGATGGAGGAAAATAAGTGTGATAGACAACAATGTATCAGGCAGATTTAACACTCATAAAACTATTTAGTTGCAGGTAAAATTATTTCATAATTATATTTTCATTATAGGACTAAATGTAAATAGCAGATTGAGCATACAAATATGAATTTTTCATTCAAGAGATTCCAGGGTCCTATCAGGCATATGAGATATGATAAATTTGTTTGGTGATTTAAGGTTAACTAACTTTAAAATGTGATAGAGTTTTCTTCAAAAAATGTTTCAAAAGCTATCAATAAAGAAAGTGGAAATTCCTTAATTTGCACAAGCATTACAGTGTTTTTCCATATTTATTCTCAGATCTACTTTTAGAAATTCTGATAAACTGTTCATTAATGAAAAATTATACTACAATCCCAGTAATAACTACTTTTTTATAAATTAGATTTTTATGACTGAGAATTAATGTCTGGCATATTCCTCATTCAGGATTAACTGAGAAACTAGAATTTCAAATAGAATCTGTAATTTTTACTCAGCTGGGTCAAATGTGATCAGAGAATTCACTATGACACAGAGAAAATAGAAATAAAAGCAGTAAGATGAGAATCCTCCAAATAGGTGACGCTTTAAACAACTGACAATTATCACTGTAGGGAGTAGCCAGAAATCCATCTCAGAATAGATAGTATGCCTGTGTAGGAAGTAAAATTTAAAAAAAAAAATCTGTAAGTGTACATTTTTGATGCAAGCACTCAGAATGAATTATCTGTGTACTCCTATAGACATGGAGTCTATATCAATAATGGTAAGTGGAATTGGATAGAAAGATGAAGAGGATACTTTACCAGAATGAATCATATCTGAGTTACTTACAAAAACTATTCCGACTTTCCCACTTTGATTTTGTAAATTCAATCCAGAAAGATAAAATAAATGTGGCAAAATGTTAACAACCAGGTGAATCTTAGTGATGGTGATTTTAACAATCTTTCAACATATGTAATATGTTTGGAAATCTTTAAAATAAAATGAAAACTGGCAGAAAAAGTTGAAAGTCCTGGAATGATTCAACTCGGCTTTCCTTAGATGCAAAGGAAATAATTAGATCATTAAATAGGACTCAAAAAATTAATCATCATTTTAAAAAATTCCAGTTCACCAGAGATTTAGTTAATTTATACACAAAAAGTAGTGTTACTTTATGAATTTGCCTATTAATACCTCGAACATTACATAGTCTTAATTATTCAGTAAATAACTTATTGCTGACATTTGTTATACACTCTGGTACCAGTAAATTGGAAATGATTTTCAATGGGTAGGGGTGGCAATTCTGGTCCCATAGCGAAGAGTGATCAGGCCGAAATAGTAATAGTTCTGATGTTATGAAATCCTGCATTAGGTATCCTACTTTATTTTATTAAATAAATAATTTCATATTAAGTAAATAAATAATTTAATAAACCTAATAAATAAGTCATTAAATAAATAAAACCTTATTTTACTTAATGTGCATCATTTTATTGTGTAGTAGTAGACAGATCTCACTTCATAGATGAGAAGTCTAAGATCTAGAAAACTTAAGTATCTTGACCAAAGAGGGAGATTAAAAATTAGTAAACTAATGTATTGGTATTTAAAATGAAATTAGACTCTGGTTTCTGAGTTCTTTGCCATTTTACCTACTAGCACTGCTTTTAAGAAAGCCAGTCTCTTAGGCTAAAGTACCATTATAGATTGAATTGTTTCTTCCTCTCCCATGCTGAAGCCCTAGCTCCCAGGATGACTTATTTGGAGTCAGTAAGAGTATAGTCCTAACCCAATATGACCAGTGTCCTTATAAGAAGAGAGAAGCTGAGACACCAGGGAAGTATACATATAGAGAAAAGGTCATGTGAAGACAGAGCAAGAAGATGGTCATGTATAAGCTAAGAAGAGAGAGACCTCAGGAGAAACCAAGTCTGCCATCACCTTGACCTTGTACTTCCAGCCTCTAGAACTGTGAGAAAATAAATGTTTGCTTAAGTCACTCGGCTTGTGGTACTTTATACGGCAGCCTTAGCAAAATAACACAAGTATATAAAGCAATAAGACTGATTTCATAAACTCCCTGGGAAAGTGGGTGGGGCAGAGAGGGACGGAGAAGGACAAGCAGATTCCACACTGAGCCTGACTCAGGGCTCCATCCTGGGACCCGGAGATGATCACCTGAGCTGAAAGCAAGAGTCAGATGCTTAACTGATTGAGCCACCCAGGCACCCTGAAAATCAGTTTATTTAATGACTTGATTGAAATTACATTATATTTTCAGACATGGGCAATTTAAGTACTGGACAAGTTTGCTATCTCTAAGCTTGTAATGACTACCCACTAGAAAATCTCTGTTATCAGATAACCAATATAAATTTATGAAGATCAGAAAGGTGAACTCTTACTTCAGAAGAAAGATGGCACACACATGAATGTACAGAAAATGTAGAAAAGGTCAAGGTGAAGAAAACTGGTCTATTTGCCCAAAGGGACCATCTTTTTTATTTAATCCCTTGTTTGATATTGGGGTAAAGAAAGGACTATCATTCTTAGATTTATAAGCCCACTCCCAGGATTGCTCATTTGGCAAAAAAGTTCATTTCCCTAACAGCATCAGATACAACCAACAGAGTATTTTGTTCTGGAGAAAACAAAGTAAAAACACCGACTTATGTTAACAAAGGGACACCCAGTCCCATGTATCTAACACTATAGTAGCTCCAGTAATCTATTCTCTAGGAGATGGTGAAAATCTCACTTAATATCACAAACATCCAATGAAAATCAAGCCAAACAAAAGAAAGCAAAACAAACACACAAACAAACAAAATCTTTCTATATTGCCTTTCTAGGAGTTCAGCTCACAACTTGGCAGTACATCTATTTCTTCTCGAAGACCTAAACCTCTCCATCAAGTTATTTGACTATTTGCTTAAGCTTCTGTGAAAGAAAAGAAAAAGCCATATATTAACTGCTAAATGATAAGTATAAATAGATGAATGCCATATTTGCTTTTCCATCAACAGATGAAAAATTCAACCCACATGAGGCTTAATGAGATGTTCTGAGCCAAATCATCATATATTTTGATATAAGAAACTTGCCTGATTAAGAATGAGAAAAATAAAATTGCTTATTTTTAGACATCTCCTTATTTATCTTCTTATTTTTACTTTGTAAATATGTACGTTTATAGGTATACATACATTTATATATTATATATGTGTATCTTTGTAACATATCTATTATATATATCATTATACATATACTTATATATGTATATTAATATATAATTCATAATAAGTACATAAGAATAAATAAGTCCATATAAACATAAACACGGAATGTGATGGCATGAGAAAAACATTTAACAAATTTACTGAGATGTGGCTGTGTTTACGGAATAAGAAGTCAATGTTTTCTCAAAATAATAATGGCTCTCTTTTTAAAGAAAAAAATAGTATGACTGATTATCCTATGTAAGACTGTACTTGCTTAATTAAAAGATAAATGTGAAAAATAAACTTAAGGCACATTTCATTTATAGGTATTCAGTAGACATATAAAATAAGACAGAAAAAACAGAATTATTGTGTGGGCTGTAACAGGTACTTATTAAATATTTCAAAGCTGCTTCCTGCAGTTAAGTCTCTATTCTGGATAACAGCATTATTTATTTTACTATTTCCAGCATTTCCCTCAAGTATTAGGATCCCAATTTTTATCTTATAGACAATATCTATCAGAATAAAGAACGTGGTATTCGGCAAAAAAATACATCAAAGAAATACTCCTTGTAAAGGTTTTCCTTTTTAGTCAAGTTGGGTGCTCTCCTATTAACATTCCTAGTAATTACAACACATAAAAAATGTGGCAATCCAGAACATGCTTTTGGCTTAACCATTGCTTCACAGTTACAGTTATTCTATTACAATACTCTTGACGATTGATTTTTAGATAGCATTCATCATGCTAAACAAGCATATTCCTGGATGATATCATTCTAATTTTGTATTTCAACTTATCTAGTTTAAATACTTAACAAAATGCACCAATTACACAGTATTTCTCTTTTGTAGCGTTAAAAAATGCTAATTGGTGTTATGGGTAGGTTATAATATTGGGGTAATGGCAGATTCAGCATGACTTTGCCCGGTGGGTTAAAATAGAAATTTCACTAAAGATGCTCACTCTTTTTTCCCTTATATCTCTTCCAAGAATTACTTTAAGAATTAAATGTGATTTTAAAATATTACTATATATGCAGCAATCCTTATAATCTTTTTTAAAAAATTACTTTAAAAACTTAAGCAATATTACAGAGTAAAACAAAGTTCATAGAACACAACAACCAAATTCAATAATTATTATTATAAGTAAATCAAAATTACAAAGCAACTTGAGCACTACTATTTTTTCTTTTTTTGAGTATAAAGAATTTATGTATTGTTTGGAAGAAAATACCCAAATGGTTGTCACTGTATGACTGATAAGGTTTAGAAATTTAATCTACAAATTTAAAGTAAATAAGGATATCAAATAAAACATGAAATTTGTCAAATTTTTCTTCTTTAATGTATTTTAAGACCTCCATCGTCTTATTCTTGATGCCATTATCCTACGTAAAAGCTCACATTCTCTTACACCTGAAATACTGAAAAATCATTCTAACTTTTTTCATTGCTTTTAATATCTTCCAGTCACTTTCGTGTCAAGTGAGGTTTCCTATAATACACAGAAAATATATTTTAAATGATAATTTAAAAGATATTAGTAAATGAATTGTTTACAGAGGTGTGGGCATGGTCAATGGACTTTTGATGGATTGTTACCATCAATGCCTGTTATCAGAATCTGGTGAAAGCTATAGCTAAGTGAAAGAAACCACACAATAAGAACAGTGATCATTCAGTGACAGAGCTCAGCCACTGCCAAACCACCGTGGTTGGACTTAAGGGAGAGGAAATAAATAAATAGTCCAACGTCTTGCTCCATCCACCATCTAATCTCCTGTCAATCTCATGAATACAATTCAACCTGAAGTCAGAAAATGACAGAGCCTGGGCGATGCAGTCCACAGAAGTCCACATTCTAGTGTTTAGAACATGGCAAAGGAATAAAGGTAGGATAACTTAGAACTCCATTCAGTCAATATTTCCAATATATTTTTTTTTAATTTCGCATCTCTTCCCTAATCAAAAACCATCAGCGATACTTATTCCATAAGCAGTATGGTGCATACAGTTGAGCTTGATGAAAACACCCTTTGTCTTCAGAAGACACAAGATGCCCAGTAATCCCCTATTCTGACAGACCCTGATACGAATCATTTTTCCGGACATCCTTCTAAAAAAATAATGCACAACAGCTATGTAGAGAAGCTAGGGAATAAATTAATGGAGCAGAGCATGAAAGCCCAAAAAAAAAAAAAAAAAAAAAAAAAAAAAGGAAGAAATGAAACAAAGAAAAATAAATAGCATTGAAAAAATGACATGCGCTCAGCGGGAAGCCTGCTTCTCCCTCTCTCACTCCCCCCGCTGGTGTTCCCTCTCTGGCTGTGTTTCTCTCTGTCAAATAAATAAAAAATCTAAAAAAAAAAAAATGACATGCATTAAAGTAAGGCTGCAGAAAGAATAAAGGCTGATAACCACACGATAAAATTAGATGATGGAAAAAAATGGTTTAACATGCCAAAAAATAGTGGGAGCTCCAAAGCAGTGGTCAGTAAGTGGGCGGATAATGATTTCTGGTTTATGAAGAATGACAGAGAAGAGTGGGTGGGAAAATGGCCCCAGTATACTAATCTCTAGAAAATGAATGCTGAGCCAGCAGCTGTAGCTACAAACACCCCATCAAAAGGAATGTGCTTTACTATAACTTAGGGCCAAGGATGCTTATTCTTTGTCAGTAACTATGCATCCCCTTCAGTGTTATTGAATGCAGAGTCCTTTTTTTTAAGTATTTCCTCAAAACCACCTATAAAAAGATATAAAATATTCCATTTAATATTTGCCTCCATGACCATTTTCCCTGCCTACTCTTTAATGCAACTCTGCTTGATGGTAATAGTCTTATAAATAAAATTTCAGGCAAATGGATCCAAAGTCCATTGCTCAAAGTGAATAAAGGCATTAAGAAATAGCAAGAATACTAAGGATATCCAAGATTTCCAAACACTATGATAGAATTTCAAATTTATTTTTTCCAATATAAACATAATCTTTCAAAAAGTTCATCTATCAGTGAAACCTTAAATGGGATAAGAAATAAGTTTTCTCTATTCAGTATGTGCCACAGTGAACGCAGATCTGAGATGCTACTACCTGGGAGTCTATTATATGAGACTGTCTTTTAAATGCGGACACTGAGAAAATATCCAAACAATACTTATATATCCCCCCTTAAGGTATTAGTTTATACTGGGACAGTTAAATGCATAACTTTTTGAAAGAAATGTAATGTATGATGGCAAATATAGAAATTAATGCTATATTTAGAGTTCTTCTTTAAAGCCATTTGTAAGAGGCTAAAGGCATCCTTTGTCCATCCTTTTCTCATATTTTTTTGCCTCTTTTCCTGCACCTTGTCATTTCAAATAATGTATCCTCTCTATAAAGATTAAGAATATGTGGTTTAATATAATTCCACCACTTCCTGGTCCCACCTTCATATTTTTAAAGTTATTCATAATAGAGGTCAACTATGGACATTTCAATATTTAACATCTGCAATTATTATTTCTGTTAATGAATGTGAGAATTTATAAAGCAGACAATGTGAATTGTCATACATTTATTTTGAAAACTAGACTGTGCCTAAAATATTATCTCTTGACCAGGACACTGTTCTCCAGTCTCTAAACAAAGCAGCATTGCTCTGCGCACTTGGTAAACCTTGGTAAACACACAGTCCTGTTGCTGTGAAAGGCTCTGAGTTTTTCTGCTCGTGATACAAACCTTCACAGACATTTGGCAATGTATTTTCAGAGCTGATGACCAATACTAAATACAGGAGTTAATATTCCCCACACACATGCATCAGGACTGTGTTTGCTTGAGAGTCCTAATGGTAGCTAAAGCCTTAAAAACAAAACAAAACAAAAGCATTTCGCCTTTGGGAAGGATATCAACAGAGCTATTTATATGTATTTAGTATCTGGTCTTCCCACATTCCTACAATTATAAATATGGTTATAGAATAAAAACAGAGAAGAGTGTAAACTATTTCAAGCATTTTGAAACATGATCTAGGTAGTTCTAGGAATAAGTAGGAGGAGGTGAGGGAATTGATAGAACAGTCTTCTGTCCCCGTTCCAACCTCAGCTAAATTCCTTTAAGAAATGTTAGAAAATCCCTGATTAAATAGAAGTCCTGTTCTCTGGATAAAAACATTGAAACATACTGTGGCAAGGCAACTTGCTTAAATTAGAGAGCAACCTGGACCAAAGCCAGATCCACTGATCCCCAATACCCCACTGCTTCCAATTTAAGAGGGATCAGATTGTTGAAAGTGGCTGTAATCTCCCGCTAGGGTAATACTTACAATTTCCCATTTAAGAAAGTATATGGATCCTATGTGGCATTTGCAAAATAATAATCCAGTGAAACATATACACAATTTAATGTAACATGTCCTATTCAAGGAACAAAACTGAGAGACATGATTGACACTGAAATTCTAGGACTTTTTAGAAATGGCAGTTAATTTCAATTTATTTTACTGTTTCAGGAACATATCTATAGTAACTGAATTATATTTTGCTCCCTTCCATTAACTTTTATTGTATTGTAAACAGCAGCACATCAACACTGTTGGCATAAAATAGCTTGTGAAGTCTACTGTTTGTAATGGACTGTGAATGATAGGGATTTTTTTTTTCAAAAGTACTAAAATGAAATATCCTACCAAGAAAGAAACACTCTAGAATATTGTAAAATCAGAGGGTGGTTTTTATTCGATTCCCTCCTTTTTTGATGCATGTTAGTGTATATTTAAATATTCTAAAGACCCAAATGCAAGAGCTACTGAGTTTCAAAATAGATGAGCACAACATATTCCCCTTGTCTTTTTAGTGTTTCCCCTCTGGAATAAAACTCGTTGTATATATATTTATGCTATTTCACCAGCCACATGCTGAGATCTGGATTTCTTTTCCAGCATTAATTAGATGATCACCGCATGGATTATGATTTAGACTTCTGAATCCAAACAGAGAACTGCCCACTCACAACACAAACTGGATTCCCAGAGCAATAAACAAACATCGAGGCAGACTAAAGTAGGGACACTTCAATGTGAAGACCTTCAGGTCTAGGAGTATAGAGACAAATGAAGAGCCATAGTCAACATAATTGCATGAAATTTTAAATAATTTGTCCACAAACTAAAAGACAGTTCTGTGATAAACTGTAGTTTGGAACCATACCCAATGATTACTCTTCAGAAAAATTAACAGTTATGACTATTTATTTTCCAGCATGCTGGATAAAATATACACATGACCTACTAATTTAACACAAGGTTAAATCATTCAGGGATACAAAGAAGAGTATTCTCTGAAAAAAATATTAGAAGAAATAAATTTTATTCTTTTATTCTTAGAACAAGTAAATTGTAAAACTCAAGGTCAGACATTTTTTTTTCCTAGCTCACCCTATTGTTAATTCCAATCACAAACTATTTTCAGCCTTATTGTCAAGAAAATAACTACTTCTCTAAGATACCTCAACTTAAATGGCAAATCTAACAGAATATGAGGAAAACAAAGTCTTAAGTTATATAGTTTGATATAGTCAGAATGAAATTTTGTTCTAAAGACTAGAATTTCCTAGAATTTAATTTTTTTTTCATTAAATGGAAAACAAAGTCTCTGAGTTAGGGTAGATATGCAAAGTTATTGTTGAAATTCTTTGTCAGGAGATACTATATAACCTATTTATAGACATTCCATTTAGAGAAGGCTGAACTTTCTAGAATGCATGGAATCAATGACAAAAGATCTTTGGTCAAATTTCAGAGATTCTGTGACATGAATTTCCAAATAAGATCAAGAAGTTTTCCTAGAGGTAGGAGGTAGTTTGGAAATAACAAACTATAACTTCAAACTATCCCACTAAAGCAGGGTGTACCTTTTTAAGCAACATTACATTCTCTTTACTCTCCCAAATAAACTATTCAAAAGAAAACCACAGGCCCCAAAATAGCATCACTTATGCTAAGGCCCTGAGTAGGTAAACCAAGACTTACTACTTAATCTAACTGCAGTTTCAATTCCCCAGAAATTTCACCTTTAACCAGTCAACATGGAAATTTCCAGGTCAGCACTAGGAAATTAACTGATAGACACCTTTTGTTCCCCATAGAAGGGCAACCTTGCCTAAAACAATAGATTCTTTCTAATAATTTCCTTTTTTCCACTCCCCCTCTGTAGCTTTTTAGAGCTCCCCTCACTCGCTAGATAGGACACTGCCTGATTCATAAATCAACTAATAAAATGGTTTAGATCTTTAAAATTTACTTTTTTTTTTTTACTTTAACAATACCAAAAACCTTGGATTTAATAAGATATAAACTTTCTTTTACAGTAATTATGTTCTGGTGGCTCGAGTTTTTGTTTCTTTGTTTCTCACATATTTCACAATTTAACTACATCCATTACTTAAATCAGTCAGAAGAAATTCAGGTACAGATATACCTTTATTTATTTGCACTGTAACTGCAGCTTTTAAGATTGCAACAAGGAGGCAGCAAATCTTCAGTCAATTATCTGCTCAAAAATGAAAATGTGTGGAAAATGGAAGGAAAGCAGACTTTGCAATCAGTTAGATCTGAGTTCAAATTCAGATGCTCCTGATTACTAGTTGTTTGACTTTTCACAAATGTCTTAATCTCTATAATCCTACTTGCTTGTTGCAAAATGGCTTTGATGGTACTTATCACATAGTTTGTTGATGGAATGACTAAAAGGCATGCATTGCATCAAGCATAATTCCTTGAGCATGGTAAACTTCAGATAAAAGTGTGAGTTTATAATAGGAGGGTTCCAGTTCTTGGAACCCCAGCAGCAGACTAAGAAAATTTCCCCTGAAAAATAGAACTGAGGATTGGACTGTAATTTGAGATTTTCACAAAGGCTAAGTAGGAAGCATTTGTTTATTACTGATTTCCAGCTTGTCTTAAGCTTAAATTGAAGACTAACTTGAGGTTAAAACTATGATCTGGCAAACATTCTGAAAAAGTTGTGTGATCCATTTAGCTGGAGGTTTAGGATTTTAGTTCTGGCATTCTCCTTTGATGCCATTTTCTTCCCAATATCCTTTTTTCCATAGAGGAGTCAACTGAGATCTAGGGAAATTTCACCTTTTTGAGGTGAAAAGCTAGTTAGCAGTCCATCCTACCTCCACCCCTATTACACTCATTTGCAATCTTTCTTCTAGATAAATTATCAGGTATTGTGAAATGCTTTTTAGGGAAAGATACAAAGGAGGTCATTTAATCATATTCTTAGAAGTTGTCTTTTGCTGATCCTTTTGTTATAATTAATGTACCTCTCATCAAAACAGAGCTTTTCAAGAGGAATCTCTAAACTATGTTTAGTTTGTTACTTTTAAAATTCCTTTTAAAATGTACAAATATACATGAAACTATTAAGTTATCAAAATGATGTTATTTTTTCCTAGCTAGGTGGATGATAATATAAAACATTCTCTTAATATTTGCAAATGGACCACCAAAATTTCTGTTATTTTAAGCCCAGAGATGTAACTTTCTTCTTTTCTTTATTTTTTTCTTACCAAATAGCTTTTGAATGTAAAACTCTATCTCCATTCCCACAGCCATAATCACTTCAAATATTTTCTCCTAAAATATTTTAACAGCCTCTAAAATGTTTACCCTTGTAGGGGCTTTCATTCTCCATGCTGTTGTCAAGTCTAATGACAGCATTCTGTCAACTAAACACCATCAATGGTTCCCTATCACCTTAAGGATAAATTCCAAATTACTTAGCATATAAGACCTGTCACAATCTGGCCCATATTTGCCCTTGTTCATCTAGTGGCATTATCTCTATCTTATACAACTTCCAATCATAGCCAAACTGTATAAACCCCATGCTGTTTGAAGACTCTATTGCATCTTTGCACATGCTGTTCCCTCTGTGTAAAGAATCCTTTATACATTTCCCCATATGGAGAACTCATACGAAATCTCTCAGATTTCTCCAAAATTCTCTTACTTCAGCAATGGCTTTTCTACTCCTCCCTACATTTTCAAAACACTTTGTATATTCTTCTAACCCCAATCTAATTTATGTCTTTACTTACATATCAGCTTTTTTAATCATTAACCTATAAATACTTTAAAAACACAAACTTATTCATCTTTGTAACTTGAGGGCCTAGCGTAAGGCATGGCATTGAAAGAAATATCAGTAAGTGTTGAATGAATACATGAATGAATGAATGGGCAGATCTAAAGGGAAGAAATCAGAGCAACTTAAAAAAATGAACTAATGAAAATTTCATTTAAAATAAACTGTTTGACTCGGTCATCCAGTAGCATGTGTCATATTCTATGGCATCATTATACTAGACCATATTATTATTAAATATTATAGTAAAAAACAGAAGTATGACATACACAGGCATTAGGAAGAGGTTCACATAGCTAAGATTGCATGTAGATGCTTCAAAGGTGGCAAACTGACTGCATATTTGTTTATTTAATTTTGCAATGTGGTGTTTAGACTAAGTAGGAAGGTGGGTTGGAGTAGAGGAGGTAGCAGAGGAGGAGGATTAAATGGAACTATATGTCTTGGATAAGCACACAAAGGACATATTGCCCTGGCCCACAGGGTACGTGGCTTTCCAGATTGTAGGCGGGGAAAGCCCGGAGGGGCTTTCATTCACATTCACGGATACCTCCACCAAAGTTTCTGGTGGCTTGGGCTTGGCGGGAGGGGCGGATCATGCACTGTCCCCGACAAAAGATGGATGGAAATTCTTCTGTAAGTCACATGTATCTTGGCGGCAATCTGACCTATTGCTTAGGGCATACAATTCTGAGTTTTTATAAGTTCTTAGGCTGGATAAGTAATAAAAAATTAAAGCTTCATTTCTGAAATTACTACATGGCTAAATCCCAATATGGTTGGAGGGAAAAAAAAAAAAAAACTGTCAGGGTTTATTTTTCTCCATTATTAAGATTTGGTTTATCAAAAAGAGCCACAATTCTGAAATTTCTCATATACCTTTCATGTGCTCAAATTACTTTGTCATGAATGGCACAGCCCACTCTTTTGATGACTTTTGATTCTATTTCCAACAAGCAGAATAAATAAGAACAATAACGCCAGTCTGGTTAACAGAAAGAAAGAGATCAGTGACCAAACTAATGTAAAACTTGTTTATTATTAATGTCGAAGTCTCATTTTCCACCTCCACATACATAATTCAGAGACCACAGCAATATCTATGTCTTTATGGAAAAGTACGAGAAGTAGAAAATGCTACTCTTCTTCCCAAAAATGGCAAATGAATTCATTTTTTTCTCATTGGCTGTGGAGCTGGCATAATTTAGGCTGCCTAAAATTAGTAGCTCATTAGTAACTACTAGGTAATTGTTGGCTTGCATTCAGATATTGGCAGATGCCTGATAAGACACTTAATGAATTTTTCATTAGTCTTTCAGAGAAAGCCTTCAGGAGAAAAAATACTTCTGAAGGCAGAAGCTCTTTGGGTTTCTTTTACTTCCCCCTTGAGGCTCCAAGCATTTTGAAAATCAAACTGTAAAATGTTAATGATATCATACCTAGGTATCTTTCAGCCAAATATTTTACTCTAATAAATTAGTGCTATTTCTCTCTGCTGTGGGATGTCCCTCTACCCAAAGTCACCACCAGTACCATGATTCCCCGACACTTCATTTATGATCATTTAAATTTGTATTAAGTTTTCAAAACATTAGTCACTCACACATCTGACAAAATTTCTAAATAATGAATAGGGGATGGAAACAATGGTTTCTAATAGACAACATTTTTAACTACAATCTGTGTTTAAACACAAAGTCTCAAGTGAAAATAGGCAAATATTTGATGCTGCAAATTATATTTTTAATATTCATTTATGTAACCAAAAATGGTTTAAATTCTATTGCACAGTGAAAGTTTTTAGCAGAAAGTAACACATTCACAACAACCTAGCACTTTATATTGATGCTAAAAATAGACGGGCTCATACTTACATGGGGAAAATACTGATTGCCACAATAAAACTTTCAATTATATCATCTAAGAATGTTGCAGAACATTTCATTATTGATTCTTCGGAGAAGATGTAACTGCTGAATGCTAAGTGTGATTTTGATTTGTCAACATTACTTTTCCTGTAATTAAAATCCTAAAGTCATCTTTAAATAATTCTTCACTCAAATTGCATCCTGATGAGTTTCTTTATCTCCATAATTGGATTGCCAACACCTAAATAAGTGACTCATCTAACTATACTTGTGATATCTCAATATTCTTGCCCTGAAACAAGCACCTTTAAAAGCTTTCTGCCAGCATTTTTAGTTAGAATGATCTAGTTTAAATATCAACTGAGGGGGATTTAGGCAAAATCATTAAGTGGTGTGACTTCAGTGGCTTTTATCTCCTTTATTTTTATGTATTTCTCTATTTACTTTTTAAGTCAATGGCTTTATACTTCTCAGGACTCCACAATGGCAAACTTCTGCATGGCCTCTCCTGACAGTGAGATTGTCAATAATCCTCTTTTATAATCTCTCCTTTTTCCCTCCTCCCTGGGTTTGGTTCTAAGCTTACTGACAGGGAAGAAAGCAGCCTGAGAAGCTGAACCAGGCTATTGTGTGGGCTTTCTTTGGGACCTCTCTGTGAAGCTTGGGCTTTTACTGTTTGAAGACAAAAACACCTAATACCAAAGGTGACATTAGGTCAATAAAGATCAATTCAAAAAATCATTTATCTTCTTCATTCTGGGAAAAATCTCATCCTCACACATCTGAAATATTTTGAATGTTCACTGGAATCCTTTGTGGTTTCTGTTCCATCCCTGCCACCTCCAGGTACACCCCGCTCCCCTTCAGCATGTCCTCCTCTGTTGCTCTTCTCCAATCCCTCCTTCTCAGATCCTCTCCTCTCATATGTCTCACTGTCCCTAACTCTAGGGCCACTTCCCTCATATCCAATTGCTTCATTCATTTTTTTAGATCTAGGGTTTTTAATCTACTCAGAGTTATAAGAAACAAAAAATTAAAGTATCTGTAGAATTTCACATTTGCTGATATTCAAATAATCTGAACATTACTGTAATTTGAAAACTGTTTTCCATGTTAATTTTTGTGGCCACTGTTGATTAGATAACAATGAATTCAATCATGTGTGCTGTATAATTGATAATTTTTAAATACTATTATATCACTGTCCTTAAAGAACTATACTTTTACTTAATATTAAAAAAAAATAAACCCTACCAGTGCAATAAGAACCTTTTGCCTATAAGCATGTAACCTGTTTCTATTCAGTCAGGATATATGTACATATTAACTAAGAAATATATTGTTCAATTACTTAAAAACTATTTTGAAATATACAATTAGAGAAAATATTGTCAAAATGATTTTTAATATATGATTACAGAGGTTCTGAATAAATATGTCTAATTCTTATTTACAAATATTGCTATAAGGGAGTAAATAGTATAATCTTAAGTTATAAAATGTATTTGAGAAAAATTATATATGATGAATACATATAAGTGTGCACATATTTTTTAAAGGGTGTACATATTTTCTAAATGAATAATTTATGCACTGTTAAAATACTGAGTCATTAGTGTAACAAGACCAACCTTTGTGTCTATGAGATCCATCCATGTTGCTAAATTCAATATGATTTTCATCTGCCCAGTAGAGTCTATGGTTGACATAATCTATTGTTAGTGCCATGGGTCTAGAAATCTTGGTTTCTATGACGACACTCTGATTGGTTCCATCCATTCCCACACGGCCAATGTGAGGATACTCACAGCAGTCAATCCAATACAAATACCTAGGAAAGAAAATCAATAGCTATTTTGTTTATAGACACTCAGGGTGTGAAACATCACACAATATTTCACTTATTTACTCAGCTATTCCCCAAATTCGTGATATCTCTTTGAATGGTAATTTTTAAGAAGCATTTTTAAATGCAAACTTTTCTTATGATTTTTATTAAACACATAATACATTTTGAAATATCCATATAATTTTAAATGTTTCCTATAGCAAATAAACCCATATATAGAACATATATTATTTCTACAAGCATTAACAAGTTACAGATCCCTAAAACTAACAGAAGTAAGCCTTTGAGCTGCATCTGTAATATTGGATAAATAAAACTATCCATATATATATTTTTTTTTCCTTTTTGGTTCATTACCAATGAAAACTCAAAATGATTCATAGAGGAGTACATTATATTTGCCTGAATCTGCATTGTGCCTTTAGCCAATTGTGACTCTTTTTTTTTTTTTTAAGATTTTATTTATTTGTCAGAGAAAGAGAGAGATTGAGAATACAAGCAGGAGGAACAGCAGAGAAAGAAGCAGACTTCTCGCAGAGCACGAGCCCGATGCAGGAATCGATCCCAGGACCCTGGGATTACAACCTGAGCTGAAGGCAGAGGCTTACTGACTGAGCCACTGAGGCATCCCCAATTGTGACTCTTAACATTTAAATTATTTAAAATCATATAAAATTAAATGGACTGAATTGTTCCTCAGTCACACGAGCTACATTTCAAGTACCCAATAACCATATGTCGTGTGGTTACCATATCCAACAGCATAGATTTAGAACACTTCCTTCACTACAGAAAGTTCTATCGGACAGTACTGATTTCAATTATGTTATTGGAAGTTCTAGACTAAGGTAATTCCGACAGTAGTTAAAAAAAAAAAAAAACTAAAAGGAAGAGAGTTATATTGCCACTAAATCTGAGTTAAACATAAATATTGCATACTGGTAAAATATAAATAATGTGTAAGTGACAGAAATTACTGAGAAATTTCTATTTAATTAAGCCAATTATTTTTTTCTCATAGTAGAAAAAGTCACTGTATCTTGTTGAGTATGCTTTCTTCTCTATATAATTCAAAATTTGGGTTAGAGGATTGTTAACGTCCTTTTAACATTCCAACACTAAAAATGAAACTTATTAACCCAATTATTTCCCCAGATCCATTCTTTTCTTTTTAGTAAATATAAATCATTAGCAATTCATTCTTCAAATTTAGAAGATGTGTAATTAAAATAAAATAGTATGAAAATTATTCTATATGATTTATAACTGGCATATTTGGTTTAAAATCAAAATGTTCCTTAAAGAAAAATTTTCCTCATACATTCTGACAGTGATAGCTGTGTTGAGACATTTAACCACACACTAAAAAATAAATAAAAGATTTGAAGAAAAACCATTTATCAAATACTGGACTAACATAAATAACCATTGTAAGAAATATGTGCATTTTTGTGCTGCCAATCATTTTGGGAGGTTCTGCATAAAGGCAGGGGATAGAGGATTATGAAGCTATTTTTAAACATTATTTACTAGCCAAAATATCAGTAGGAGTCCTAATTAAGCATGGCACTTAAAATAAGAAATACGTACCTGGTAAGGACTACACAAATGGTAGACTATTGTGAGCAGAGATTCAAAGAGAACTCTGAGAGTGAGAATTTAAAAACACATTTGAGTCTGGAAATACAACAGTCAAGTTTGTATAGAACAATACTGGGCTTGCAATCCAGTGCTTATGTATATCTATGCCAGTTCTGAAGAAATTTGGAAATCTCAAATCACCAGATAATAATAGATATTAAGCCTTTTAGAAATTGATTAAAAGTACTGTTTCTTTAAATCTTAAATTATTTAAAGTTATTTAAATCTTGAATTATTATATTTTCATTTTTAAAGCAAACATACATCAGCAGAATACATCTAGAAAAACACACAGTCTATTCCTTTCTAGTATCTTGATGGAGGTGCACCTTACTGTCTCTAATAGAGATAATGGCGGTATAGATAAAAAGGAAAAAAATGAATCAGAAGGAAGTAAAAATGCAAAATAGTTTATCCCATTGAAATCAGAACATTTCTCCTTGCCTTATTGATTCTGAATCTTGAGAACACCAAAACAGAATTTTTTTTCTCTAATAGATGATATCATATATATATACCAGCTTCTCTCACACATGTCAGATATGATCAAATATATTTGGGCTTCTACACAATCATGATGTTTTTGAAAAGTGAATGTAAACAAATAAAAATTTAAAGCAGTATTTCAGTAACATTCTGTACCATTACAAAGTACATGTCCAATTTGGCTTAATTAGAGGCAATACTCATATTTCTATTTAGCTATTTATATGTGCTTCCACTTGAAATTAAAATATCTCAAAGGGTAAAAAAAAGTGTTTTCTTCATCAAATGCTACCAATAAAATATTACAAATTATTAGATGTGAACTACAATAAATTTTTGGAGTGTAATTTAAAAATTCCAAAAGATCTGACCTCCATAAAATAGCGATTTAAAATTTTTACCTATAATCTGAACTTTTTCTTTTTTTTTTTTTGACTAGTCTCATCACCAAATTGAGCCAAGATATCAAGAACAGGAATAGCATATTTCATGGAGTCCGACATCTCTTACATCATTCTCGGAAAACTTTCTAAGAGTTTTGAAATCCAGTCCCTGTCATTCAAGCTCTCCTTTAAAAAAGTCACAAACTCCCAATTACTCCACATCATTAAAATATGTGTCACTTAAGCTCTGGCTGGAGTATTTACGGTGCCATATGTTCAACTCTGTGCTTTCATAACAGCACTGGAAGAGATCAATCCTCTTCAATCACATAGATCTTTTCACATAGACATAATTCACTTTGCCCCTTCATTCTCCACAAATTCTTCCCTGATCACATTTTTCCAAGATAGGTTTCAAGATCAAACGTATTTGAGAAATGCTTTCTTTAACAAAATAAGCCTCATCTTTTTTTTGTTTTGTTTTTATTGTGAAAGCCTTTAATATGGTTTCATATGACATAGTGTTTCTCTCAGAGGCAGGTATAGCATCCCTTTCTTTATCACATAATCTTGGGTGATAGTATTTGTTTTCCTAGGGTAGTTCACAGGAAACACACTTTGAAAAACTGTGCTTCAGCTCCTTCTGGTCTACAGAATTACTTCTCTTTATCTCATGTGTAACTGAAAAACACAAATATTGTGAACACAGGAACCCGCAAAGCACTAATGATGTAGATTCTCAGGCTTCATAATCAGAAGAACCTACTTCGATTAACTCAGCTGGTATAACAACTCTAATAAGTCCCAGAGCCATTCCTAAGTAGATTGAGAGCCATATTTTGAAACATTAATTTTTGAAGCCATATTATGTACCAGATACTCCTTAGAACTGGGAACACAGGTAAACAGATATTATCTTTGTCTTTAAAGAGGTCTCAGTGAATACAATAAAGGTAGATGTAAAACAAATTAAAAAAAAAGTATTATGATAAAACTACTTCACTATGAAGGCACAAAAGAAGGAATGATAATTTTATCTAAACAAAAGAAAGCACGAAAGAAATACTGTGCTCACTAATAGTTCTTTGAACATAAATCTTATCTTCATAGCTACTTTACAAAGATAAGAATAATACTTATCTTCTTCAGATTTTAGAATAAATATAACATAATTGAAGATTTCAATGCTGTAACAAGTCTTAAAATCATGTAGCCTAAGACCTTCCTTTTACTGATAAACTGAGGCCATCTACGATTATGTGTGTTTCCCAGTCTATTATGATAGCGATACAGTTGGAACAAAGGCTCAGATCTCTAGATTTTTAGACTGCCTTTTCTCTAAGCAGCACTATGTAGAGCCTTCAGGAGACAAGTTCTAGAAACAGATTAACGAGATTCAAATTTCAGGTCCACCTGTCACTAGCTATGTGAATGTGGTCAATTTAGCCTCTTTAAGCCTGTGTTTACTCACATGTTGAAAAGAACACTAGTTCCTCCTCATATGATCACCATGAGGATTAAATGATGGACTACAAGGAACAAGTTCAGAACATTGAAAACATGGAGTAAGAATTTAGCAAATATTAGCTATTATTTTTATCTGTACTAGATATGTAATATATATTTCATATATATCTGTACCCTCCCTCTATATATATTGGTTTAGTAATACCCACCTAATAGGTGACCCGCTGCATCTGAATTGTGTGTATAGTATTATATGATTCATCTGTATCTTGTGTTTTATTACATGATTTGCCTATTTAAGTACTCATCAACCAAAAGAATATTATGAAAATATTCTATTATGTTGAAGAAAAGTATAGTTTAGCTCTTTTTAGATATTAATGAATCTTATAGACACAGACTTCTCTTTCCTTATGAGTACGTACCTTCTGATGGCTAAATTTCATTTCCTTTCCATACTAAAGCCCCATTACCAACACATTTTTTTCTAAGTTTTTCAATAAGTCTGTACCAGACATTCTGATAATTTTAACATGTGAAATTCAACTTCTTAAAAACTACCTAAGTACAAAAAAAAAAAAAAAAAAAAACTACCTAAGTACAAAATTTGCTATTAATAGTCAAAGCTGGAAAATGAAAACGTCAGGGACAATGTCAAAAGGGGAGTTCTAAATTTCATCCATATAATATGTAATGTTAACCTAAGATCACATCTGAAAAACCTCAGCCCCAAATGATATCTATTCTGTAAGTTATAACAAAGTGTGAACATAGAAAGCGATGTCTGTGGTTCCTGAGGATGTCGTTTATAGTTTAACATAATATGTTATATTTCTTTAAAAAAATTAAAATAGAAGTCTGCTCTCAGTTTTTACTGTTTTTTTTTTTTTTTTCGAATTCAGGAAATAGAGACTTTTTTCCAACTGCAATTCTTTCTAATTTTGAATTATAAATTAATTTTGTTTCATGATTTTAACTAAATATGGGAATATAGGTTTAAAAATTGGTAGAGAAAGGATTTTTTTAATGTGACTGTTTATTTTCATAAAATACTTCTATTTTCCCACAGAAATCAGAAACTGAGTTTTCATTCCTAGTATGCCTTTCATTCCCTCACAACAAAAGTTCCCTTATGACTTTTCTCCTTGAAACATGCAGGTTATTTACATGCAATGTATTGGCTTGGGCAATGATGCAGGTACAATGTCCCTGTAGCTATAACCCTATTCGCTGTGTACGTCCAGTTGCCCATTTATTATTTCCTTCTGCAGTGAATTTAACGATCTCTGTGTTTGGCACATCTAGTGATCAAGCCATGGCCTTTCTGTAAAAAGAATTCACTTTCTAAATGGAGAAATAGACATTTATACCAATAATGCTCATATGTAGACCTAAAACTAATACAATGTTTATGTCAATTATACCTCAAAAAATAAAAATTAAAAAAAAATTAAAAATTAATGCAATTGTATGTGTTCAATATATGAGGACTTCTTAGGCACAACTGAGGAATCTCACAGAAGAAGTGATTTTTTCCTGCTGTTGTTGGAAAATGGGAAGTTATTCCAACTTGAGGAAAATCAGAAGGGCACTCTAGGAAGAAAGAATGACATAAGGAAGATACAGAAATATAAAATATGTCTTTTTCAAATGCATTTGCATTATCATTATATGTATTGGCAATAGTGGATACAGATACTGAGTTATATGTGAGTCCTTCAATATATTTTCATTAAAATATATTTATAATTCAAAATAGCACCTAGTATTATTTTCTTGTGGTTATAGCTAGCAGACTATTAGAAAAGAAATCCAAACAAAAATATTCTTAATAATAAAGCATGCTTGTAATGATTTTATTTATTTCTAAAATACTTATGTCTACACTTAAAATTATGTAAAAGGCTAATTATTAAAATGGAAGAAACTATAAGTTTGTCTTTATATATTTGTTTTCTTATCTCTGTTTGCATGGTTCCTGAAAAACACACTCATTATTCAAGACCATTTTGTTACTGAAAATTCTAATGTGATATAATAGAAAAAGTAAGGGACCAAAGCTTAAAAATTAGGTTAACTCCTCAATTTAATATCTACCTAAATGATCCTGAGGGAATCACTAGGCCATTTTGAGGTTCAATGTTCTTTTCTGTACTTTAAGGATAATAGTGAAAATAATAATACCTTTCTCACAGACTCAGAAAACAGTATAAGCAACTAAAGTGATAAAATTCAGACACAGTTTTCAAATTCATAGAATTCTAGAGAAGTGGCTAGTTATCTTCATTTTCATTGTTATTACAAGGGAACTCCAATCCTAATAGGTTTAAAGACAAATCATTTCCCCTTCTTATCTCTGCCACTTTCCTGCATTCCTCAAATTCTGGGGAAATCTTCCTTTACTAACCTGTTTGCCTGAGCCGGAAATCTTGTAAGGTTTGTTTTGTTGTTATTATTTTGATCCCTAGGTCTTTCTTTGCTCTGTTAAGTAGCCTGGCATCAAAGTTTCACCAACGTGCATACTGGTTTTTTTGTTATTAATTTTTATTTTTTCCATAACCAAGCCCCCCTAACAAATGTGCATGCTTCAGTTGTCCCAATCCTGGGTTCTTTCAATTCCTTGAATGTGCCATGTTTCTCTGTCCATCTTTGCTTTCCCACAGAGCTTGTTCTTTTTGCCTGCTCTGAAGTGCACTGCATCACCTGGCTAATTCTTACTCTACCCATCTTGTCCAGGAAGCTGACTCTGATTCTAGTTGAGATAGAAACATTTTCTATTTTAATAATGTGTTGCATTGTATTGTAATTATTTACTCATCTGCCTACCTACTGAACTGTGAAATACCTAGAGATAGGACTACTACTTTTATTTTTATGCAGCTACTTAGAACAGCGACAGATAGACACTAAATGCTAAAGAAATATGAGCTGAATTAATGAATGAGTAGATTAACTTTCTATTAACCAGTCATATCACACATTCACTTTATTGTCTGTCATAATGGTCTCTTGCTATGTGATTACCTAAAGTAACGTTAATAATCCAAACAAAATTATGCTCAGTCTGGCTTTAACATTGTATTTCCTATTCTACTCTAAACTGCATAGATATATACATATATATATTCTGCATAAATGACAAATTTTCTAACCAGTGATGTAAATAATATTAATTGCCCCCAACATCTGACAAATCACAACACTGTTTCCCAAACTAAACTAGATAACAGAACAATTAGGATAATTGGATCCCAGCCGAATTTAAATGTAACAAACAGGAAGATGATCAATCTGTCTACTTCTATCTTCTTTACCATTCCTAGTAACCACTATATGAAATTGATATTGTGACAATTGGGATACTATTATTAAAAGACAGAAAGGACTTCTAAGCTTCCTCCTAAAAGTTTACTTGCTTCATTACGTTAGGCCAGTGATCTTTATTCTCCTTTAAATAAACCCTTGTCTTATCCCTCACTAAATATCAGGACAGAAATCACACCCCCCAAGAAAACGGGGGGGGGGTCAGTCATATTGGCAAATTCAAAACATTATGTAAACTGCAATATTAATCTGATGTGGAAATATTCAAGGTCATTTTTATCACATAATCTTATAATTTAAGCTGTTTTTTTTTAAAGCAGGATTACACAATATTTTAGACAGCTAAGGAGTTTTCACCCTGTAGCTCATCTCATACAAACTAAAATCCCCGCTTGCCCTATTGTCTCACTTTGGGGAACAAGAAAAACAGCAGGTACAAAAAAGGTGTCATTAAATTTTATCTGCTAAAATGGGTGGCTCCAATTGTTACATAAAAGGATCTGATATTTATCTGTTTTTTTGCATATCTATATCATAATAAAATATTATCCAAAATTGAAATCAAGAGAGACTTTTATAACATTTACAGTAATTTAGTAGTTCACTATTCTGACACTTCTGATGGATGCGTTTACATTACTGATTACTTAAGGCTGCTTTCAGTTTACAGGGTAAAATACTCGTAACCCAGGAAAAATAAAACTAAAAATAAAACTAGACTCAGCTGTATTCACTAGGTGAGGACACAGTTTTTGCTTTCTAACTAGTAAATTCCACAAGACTATTATGATCTACAGGTAATGTTTGTCCATTTAATATGAAGCATTCTGACAAGTATAAAATGCGAAGCCAAGCCAGCCATATTGGTTTCAGAGAAAAGGACAATAGTCTGAACAGACTAAAATAAATATCATCTGATAATAATAAAGGAATTAAAATAGTCACATTCTTATGAATGAATGATGACAAGAGTCAAACAGTACACCTGGCCATTATTTCCTGAAACATATTAAAAACAAACTGTCTTGTGATTCTGTTTCAATTAAAATATAATTGACACACTTTAATCTTCGGTTGCTATGGTAAAGAAAATACTTTAATAGGTAACAAAATGGTTACATAATTATATAGCAAAAAGCTAAAAGTTGCACATTACCTTGGAAACAGAAGAGTATTTATGGCACAAGTCTTCTTCTATTAGGTACTGCTTTTACCAAAGTAAGGTTTAAAATTAAGCTATAAAATATGCAGTGATATGATCACATTGCCAATTATAAACATAAGGGCCAAAAAAACATAGATGCAACATATTAGCAAGAAGCAGTCTAATTGTTGTATATAATATGATAAAAGCAGTGATTTCTTGAAACATATTATGTGAAATTAAGTTATACAGCAGAAAATTTAGAGCACTAGCATTATGACACTTGTTACTGTGAATGTGTCCTATTTTAAAAAATCAAATTTTCCCCAAATGTATTATTTTTTATTGATTTTATTTACTTATACGACAGAGAAATAGAGAGAGAGCACAAGTAGGCAGAGTGGCAGGCAGAGGGAGAGGGAAAAACAGGCTCCCCGTCGAGCAGGGAGCCCCATGCAGGACTCGATCCCAGGATCCTGGGATCATGACCAGAGCAACAGGCAGCTGCCTAAATGACTGAGTCACCCAGGTGTCCCTCTAAATTTGTTATTTTACCAAGCATGTTGAGCAGGTTAAACTTCTACAGAGATCATTTTGGAGTATGTAATCACTCTAAATTATAGTGCGGGCAAAAAAGGGAAAGGCATGCCTTCTCTACCAAAACAACACAATTAAAAGTGAATAATAATCATCATAATCTATAGAATTTTAGCAGCCATTTACCTGACTTTGACACCTAAGTTTTGACATCTTATTGTGTGTTCTTTCCTCATCTGGATCTCCAGCCTACTATCCTTAATCCTTACAATGATTTGTTCTCCTTTCTTAAAATGAAATGTAACTGAAACACAGCTCCAATATGAATCTTTCTCAGTATTTCCACTTTGCTCTCACTTTGGAATGTATGGATAATGCAACTTGTTATTTATCATTCATGGATACTACTTATGTCTCTTCCCCTAACGTGGTACAGGAATTATATCATCTGTTCTTGTGACCCACCACACTTGCTGCCTTTCCTCCAAGATTTAAAGGTGTTAAAATTAGATAAATCTGCACATTTTTCTCTCCATTACATTTATAGATTAGTTAGAAAAAACAGTTGTGTTTAAAAGTTTAAAAAATACTTCCGGCAAAATCTCATTTTAAGTGTTTTCCTTTTTCATTGTGATAGTCACATTCCTATTTTTGACTTCCCAATAAGAATGTCTACACATTACACTTTTTATTGGTTTTCATGTTAAAATCTACAGAATGAGATATACCACACTGAATGTAATCCACAGTTTCAATCTTTAAGATTTTCAATATTTGTTACAAACCCAGCTCGAGGATCCAAAGACAGGTCCCGGGGGAACTTCAGTCTTTTGCTAACAAGTATGGTAGGGTATAAGCCATTGAGTTTGGATACTTCAATGATCCTCTTTTCTGTGTCAGACCAATAGAGGTTTTTTCCAATCCAGTCAACAGCAAGTGCATTGGGGACAGCTGTGTTATGCACTACCTAACAAAATAAGAATTTTTAAAAGTTAACAATGTAAAAACCTAGTTTAAGAACTAAACAATTTGCTTCTTGATTTTTACAGAGATCATAGAATTCTACTTAAATGTTAGAAATGGAATCTAGATAAGTGTAAAACATAGAACATATTTACTCTAATAAAATTACTTACTCATTTGTGATGTAAGAAATTACCATATCTGTAATCAGGCCCATATGTAAATATGACATATGGGTTTAAGAAGTAAGCACCAAAATAAAAAGCTTTTGGGCAGCTACAAAGTTGTTGATACATTTTTCTTATATTTTACCGTCTTCTGAAAATCGGGGGCAGAAATTCTATCACACACAGAGACACACACATAAAATTATTGATATTATTTATCTTTAACAGGCTTTAGAGGAGATACCAAGGGGATTCTCCACTCTCCCAAGTGCTCTTGCCTTGCCCTATTTAAATCATCTCCTAAGTGAGAAAATACCTTATTTTAACCTAACCAAAGGAAGTGAAACCCATACAACTGCTGCACCTCCTTCTAACCATGCCAATATCAGCTATGATAAGGATATAAACTTTGTATGTATAAACATGATAACCGAAGATTCTATATGAGTGCCATTTCTGAGTTCTCAATGCTTTGAGGATTATATGAAAGAAGAAATTGAAATTTGGGGCTATACAGAAGTCAACTGTTATATATTAGAGACAAGAAAGCAATAATGAAAGGTTATAATTATTCTTTCCCAAATATTGCCAATAGTAAAGATAACAAATATATATGACTACATAAGCATTTTCAGCAACTAATTTATCAATCTACTGTACTGAATTGCAAGATATTTTTTCTTCCTTCTCTCAAATTTGACTTTAAAAAAAATGTCATGGCTGACAATTTACATGAAAATCAGTGAATTAGTAATCTCAATAGAAATATGATTCATTCTGTGATCCTATGTAATGACATGATTTAAAGTCGTAATAGGCTAGTAGTCCCAAGGCAATAGATAATCAGTCCTTTAAAAATATTAAAATATATTTACAAATATAAAAGTAACCAAAAGTTTAAATGTAAAAAAATATGATCAAGTTTGTGTAATGCCACTTTTACAATTTTTATATAGTCAAAGAATTAAAAAACACAAAATTCATGTGCTTCTTTGTTCCTATAAATATACTGATATTTTATTTTAAATTATCAGTTTATACATAAATAAAGTTTATACATAAATATAATCACACTGGTTGTCTTGGTATTGATATACACATTTCACGATTTTATTACTACTTTCAAAAATGATTGTTCCCACTAAAGATTTCTGTGTGATATTATAGATGACTACAAAAAAGTTAAAGTTATTGACAGTTCTATGTACCTGTATTTAAATGTCTTTATAATATATTTTACTGTATATATTATCAGCAAAAATTATTTTATTGTATTATTTCAAATAATTTTATTTTAAAACTCAAGATAATACAGTGCTCACTTCAGCAGAACACAAAATTCAAGATGACTCAGAAATAGTGCCGAGCAGCTCATATCTAGAATGTGACATATATTTAATTATGATGCTGTCTCATCAGAGCATTCATGATTTTACAGAAATGCATTCAATTACTTCCGTGTATAGAAGGTTAATTTTAATAGAGCTATAATTTCAATATAGAGTCTAGTAATTAATTTTTTTCAATTATAGATTCTCAGACTCATCTTTCCCTTGTATATAAATCAACACAATTGCAGGTCAGGCACTAATCATTCAAGCCAAATGCATCCCTCACATTTTCTAGAGTTGTGAATAAAGTTCCAAATTTTATTTCCCAATTCGATTTTTATCTTATTGCAAGTAATAGTGCTATAATGAAACATACAGATTAAAAAGCCTCATATTTCATATTTAAAGTATGTATCAACACTGTACAAATGTGAAATTCAAATCAATCTAATAGATTCTATGAGTTGTATCATTACCCTGAAATAACATTTTCTATTCAAGTCAGATATACCAATAAAATATCCAATAATCCCATCATCGTAACATGTAGTTACCTTAATATCACTTCCGTTTAAACACATCCTATTTATGCGGCTGCCATTGGGTCGACTAGAATCAATCCAATAGATGAATTCTTCTCTATAATCAAAATCTATAGCGATAACATTGTTTAATCCCTAAAAATAAAAAAAAATGATATGCTTAAATAACAGTTAATAGAAATTATTTTAAAATGTTTCTGTTCATAAGAATCACTATCTTCTTTTGAACCTAAATATAGTTATTAAAATGAAGAGCACTTGTGACCAAATCTTTTTAAAATCATTTTATGTTTACATCTTCTCTATACCATACACTTAAGATTTTGAACAAGTTATTTGAAAATATTTTCCATGTAGGTCATAAAAATTTTGGACTGCTTATAGAATAAGATTTAAGTAAATAGCCAGTATTGTGAGTGGAAAAAAAAAAAATCTGCTCTTAGGGAGATAAAGTGACTCTCACTTTAGTTTAATGTTAAAAAGTACGAATTTAATGTCATCATTATCTGTTGTGTAGATTAACCAGAAAAGAGTATATATCTAAATTGGAAAGGCCAAAGATCCTTGAAGATTGAAGATGAGCCCTGGATAGCCATCTGATCAAAGTCAGAAAAGAAGGTTTAGAATTGACTTCCTCCAAAATCATTTGTCTCAATAAGATAAATCAGCTCCGTTGTTTTGTTTCTTCCTGCTTCCAAGGGCCCTCCAACCAAGACAGTGCTATGTCAGAATTTAAAACATATAATCTTAGGAGAGTATATTTGACCAAATAGGAACGGGGTGGTCAACATCTTTGTATTCTACACGGAAATAGGAGGAAATGTCTGCCTTCAGACTCATGTCTTTTTTAGAAGGCAACAAAACTGAACATGAATTCAACTGATAGGTTTCTGGATACCATAGTTCTTTGGTTTTATAGATGTGTCTTTTGACAGATTTGATTTAAGAACTGTACATCAGGATCTGGGAATCTTCTTTAGGTGCTGAATTGCTCAAATGATTGCTGAGGGGTTAATTTAATTCTGACCTTTTGTTAGGGCTCATAAATTAACTACCCCAATGGACTAATAATATTTGTATCAGGATTTCAATTGTGTTAACTCATTTTAAGGCTTGGATAGTGTATTAATATATAAATTTTATATATTAAAAATAATTGGCACTATAGATATTTGGCAAAGCCCTAGAGATCTCTGCCATATCTTTATATCTGTTGTAAACTTGCTTATATCTATATTCAACCTAAAATTATAATTAAGTCTCAAATTGTTTTGGGGGTCATTTATAAGTAGCTGTAGTCCTATGGGTAGGATTAGCACCTTCAGGGAGATGAGCCATTTTGTTTGGTTGGAGGGGGAGGTTAAGGAAGGATGATAATTACGACATCTGGGTTCAGTTTCCAGATCTATTCCCCCAATTCAAAATCAGATATAATGACCCTGCATTATATCTATATATTCTTTGATAAGACTCAGGCTGAGGCTAAATAATTACTGTTCATATTTTGTTTCTTTCCAATGATCTAGAAAACTAAGGATGGCCTAGTTATAGAAGCAATTCAGAGAAGGTTCTAGCAAATAAGGATTTTTCTTTTTTTCTCTCAGCATGGCTGAATTCTAGTGGTGATGGCATTAAAATCATAGGTTCAAATCTTATGTTTTTATTTGGCTTAACATGAGTAATCTTCTTCATCAGCCCCAGATCACGAAGTTAACCTGACGTGGCCCATAACTTTGGAACTGCCTGCCGTCAGTCATAAATAAGAGATGTGAGTACACATGACTGTGTGTAAATTCCTCATCACACCCAGATGAGTAAATATGAGTATACTTACTGGCATTACTAATCAAAACTAATGACCCTAAGTGCTTAAAAAATATCAGTCATAGATTGAGAAGATTTGTTTTTTTTGTTTGTTTGTTTGGGTTTTGTTTTGTTTTGTTTTGTTTTAAAGATTGTATTTATTTGGAAGAGAGAAACACAGCTAGAGAGGGAACACAAGCAGGGGGAGTGAGAGAGGGAGAAGCAGGTTTCCCGCCGAGCAGGGAGCCCGATGTGGGGCTCGATCCTGGGTCTCCGGGATCATGACCTGAGCCGAAGGCAGCTGCTCAACCAAATGAGCCACCCAGGCTCCTCATGAAAAGATTTGTTAAATATTCATCCAGAAGCTAAAAACTGGAGGGCTGCTTATCTAAACGCATTTCAGCACAGATATCTGGGAAGTTGTCTATGCAACATCAAAGTTTTAAAATAGAAATTGAGTACAGTCCAAGTTCTGTACAGAGTTTAATAAGTTCACTGCAATAGTAGTTTTCTAGAGCTTTACTCTTAATCCCCACAGAAAACGTTGCAATTCTCTCTTTGCGGAATCATATGCAAGGAACATTAAAACAGCCAAGGCCATGGTCAAAATAATGTCCAAACACTCGCGTTATCCCAGTGGTTTCAGAGCTGAAAATTGGTTTCATCAAAATGCTATTTGCTTCTTTCATTTCTATAGCTGAATATTTGCACCCTTTGGTTCGAGATGATTAATTTAGGAAATTGTGTTTTGTTTCTCTATGCAATTCTACTGGAGTAAAAAGCATTGCTAGGATTGAATTAGATAACATTGGAAACCCACTTGATTAATGCTGTTACATTAATAAAGTTAATACTTGATTAATGCATTTTCCTTCCAAAATCCATGTTACTACAGTACATTTTCTTTATGCATGTGGTATATGAATTTAAGTTACAGCTGGCTTAGCTACCACTATGTTTTAGAATACATAGGGTAAAAAATAATCTACCAGTTGTTATAGTTTTTCACTGTAATGCTTCATGAGATTGTACAGACTACAACAAAGAGAATAAAATTCAAGACATTATGGTAACTCTTCTTCTTAATCACCTACACAAAAAAAATTCCTCCCAAATTTAAGGCAAGGATGACTTCTCACTTATTTTGACTGAGAGAAAATATGGGGAGATAATTACTTCCGTTTTTACTTCATTCTGCACATGCAGATAGAAATCTCTAAGGAAAAAAAACTGTTTCTAATGCCTAGAACTCCTTGAAAATTCCTATAATGTTATAATGGAATGTAGTTTAAAATATCCTCCCTGACAGAAATGATATATTCCAAACAGACTGCAGGTAAAGGTTGTGTCTAGCTTTTTGAGTGCATTTCCTTACTCAGTGGTCACATTAATAAATGCTTTCCAAAGACACAGATGTTCAGAGTCCTCATGAGCATCCTCTTTTTTCTCACTCCTTCTTCATTTTCATAAACACTGCACGAAGAAAACCATCTGAAAGTCATCCCCATTCAGGTACTAGTGAACGGCAATAGTCAAAAATGATACCAGGAGAGAAGTCCTCTCTGAACATGTGCATTAAAGTGATCTGGGTATGTGAAAGAGACTTAAATGATGCATACAGGAAAAAATCATTTTTCCCCATTAAGAACAATCTCTGATAACATATTAGCCATGAAAACAACAAAAAGGATACCAGCAGAAATGTCCTGAGTCACAGGGTTGGAAAATAAAGCAAGGAGATGTCATTGAAGCTCTGATATGGTCTGCATGAAGTCAATGAATATTGTTGCTATTTTAGTTATTAGTTCAACTGAGCTACACACAGAGTGTCCTAAAGACAGAACTCTCTCCCTTTCTGATAGCAGAGTCTAAAAGGAAGAAATGCTAACCAAATAAACAAAAACAAACTAGTAAAGAGAAAATAAGCATGTCCCTTTTCCGGATACCATATGAGGAAATCAGCGGTGGGCACATTCAACTTTAAAGATATAGAGAGGCTTATAGGGGATATAGGGACCTACTCCAAAAGAAAAAGACAGTTTTCAATACTTTGTAACTGTGTTATAAGCTTAAAATCAGACTGCATAGAAAAAAAGAATTAAGTTAAATAATGTAGAAAGCCATTTGGGCCGCAAACATTTTTCACATTTATATATGCTAAAACTTTTTCCCTGGAGTTATTTCTCTTATATTATTACTCATTATTATTCTTATTTAATTCATCTCTTAAAGAGATAGTGTTCTAATACTTATATTTTAATAGATTTGTTTAGTTTTCATAAACAATATGAAAATATTTTACATTTTTCCCAATCTCTGAAGGGTTCACAATTAGAGATGTTTCTCTCTAGAGACATAGTGAATGTTGGCGGCACATGTTAATCTCAAGAGCAAGAATCTAAGCCTCATAGACGTTCCTGAACAGGAAGTCTGAGGACCCCAGTGAATCGAAGAGCGTTGGCCTCCATGTCAAAGTATCAGCTGCTACAGGGTTTGGATTGTGGACATTCAAGAATGTGAGCCCAGTACTGTATTACCTTCCTATTTATTTTCAGAAGTAGCCTGAAATCTGGATGTGCATGTGAACTTTTCATTTTCAGTGTGTGACTTAAAGGAAAACTGGAAAGTCCAACTGTCAGGGAGAGTCAGTATCCCAGTTGCTACTGCATAGTTGTACTTAAAATGAAACTAAATTCTTAAGAAAAATGAATGAAACTGGCAATAGCAATGGAGGAATCCATCAGTAGTTGGTAAAAATAGTTGTAATTAAGTATTCCTTATGCTGAAAAATCACCATATGAATGGCCTTCTTTGCCTATGCCCAATGCTGGCATAAACATATTACAAGAGCAAGAAATGTCCTTTTTTGGCACACTTGTTCTAGACAGTGCTTTCACATATTTATGTCACTTTTATATGGTTTGGGGCAAAAAGACATTTGCAGCAGAACAGATATCAACTGAACCTTCCCAAAGAAGCCATTTCTCCTGACAACTAAAAATATGCTCTACCCAACTGCATGTGATTTCTCTAGTTCATAGAGTAAGCACTGTAGTTTTAAGGACTTGATTTTATGCTATTTTCACTGCAGACTGAGATAAGTAAGAAGTTGAGGTGAGCAATTCAGAGTTTTCTCTCCTGTCATAACATGGAAATCATACTTTCTTATCTCAAATAACATATTAGTAAACTCTGACCATAGAACTTAAACATCAAAATGTATCAACGCAGATTCTCTTGAAGTGGAAACACTGAGGGATGAAGAGGATAGGCCTGAAAATAAGTGTCTCACAACCTTCCAGCTATGGTTGGATTACCATCACATTTTTGCTCCCTTGCTAATTCTAAATGTTAAAGGTTAGAGATCATCAATCTGACTTTATTTTCTAGTTATATAAACAAAAACTTCAGATTCTTGACAAAGCATTAATTTTTAAATCCCAAGGAGTAAAAACCAATTTGGGTAATATAAAAAAGACTTTAAGGGTAATTTTTTGCTTTCTCTAATCTAGCTTTACTTGAGACAGTTTTTTCTTCCAAAAATTAATTAATTTTCTTCCACCTTGATTTTTTTTCCCCTTCTTTCTTAGATATGGTGTGATGTAACATGTTGAGACCATCACCTGGACAATTCAAATAAAATCTTATATATGTACATACATGTGTCCATAAGTAAGTGCTTCACAAATTTTAATTGTGAGATATTTCCATAGTTCTAATGAATATCTGGAGTACTCATATTAAATATGAAATCATCATGACAATGTCATACCTGTTTTAAAAGTGTATAGTTGGAGCCATCAGTGTTAATTTTCCTTATCTCATGATGATCAGCCAGAATTAGAAAAGGTTCTTCATCTAAATACCAAGACAAAAACATAATTAGAATTTTATATGTATGGTTTTCAACTTTGCTTAGTTTCAATTTCAGTTTTTCCAGCAGTATAAATTTAAATTCAGTGCCCTCTGGTAGATTAATGGTTAAAAAATTCACACTGAGCATTTCAACTGATAATAAAACAGCACAATAGCAGATACCCAGGCAGTACAGAAGATCCAGATAATTCTAAATGCGTCCCACTCTTTCCTTCGGTTTTTATGAACAGCAGATCATCTAATTTATTTGGATTGGTGGAAAATATCTGTTATCATAATCTGATTTTTTAAGATGAGTTTCAGGAAAGAATAAGCAATACCTATTTTAGGACCTACAGTACATTTAATTCATATAATCAGAAAAATCTTTCTTGATAATCAAATAAACAGCTTATGCTGTCAGAATGGTGAAAATCAATATATATATTTTTTTATCTGCTGGAGACTTCCCTTTTGGAATTTTGGAACTCCAGATTCTATAATTTTTGTTTATTAATTTCACCTTTCCCCACAATCTGGCCTTTTTCATCCTTTAATGGTCATTAATGGTCATTATTTCATTCTTACAGTTTGTCTATTATGTTATAGTATCTCCTTTTCTCTAGAATCTAGGAAAGATAATAATAAGAATCTGACCATGCTCCAAATTTATGAAGATCCTCTAAAACTTTAGATAAATTTCTCTAGAAATGTTTGGAAACAAAATGGATTTTTATTTTTATTTTTTAAAGATTTATTTGTTTATTTTAGAGAGTGAGAGAGAGAGAATCTTAATTGAGTAGTGGAGCCTAACAGGTGGCTCAGTCTAATGACCCAGAGATTCCCTCTATACTATCCTTAACAAAAACCTTAAAGTAATAGAAACATTGACTGGTTTTGAGATTTTATCTCATCTTACGTCACTGATTGCATGATGTAGCAAGTAGGTTGATAAAAAACCAAAAACCAAAAACCAAACAAACAAAAAACTTTAGTCTCCAAATAATACACAAATTGATTCAGTGATGAATATTCCAAGAATAAAAAAAAAATCGATTAAAAATTTGAAAGAGTCGCTTTTTTTGCCTCCATAATGTGCAATGGTTTAACAAGTTAAAAACTGATTTTAAGAATTTCTGTCACTGGTATTTATTTTGTGTAAATAAATAAAATATCTAATGTCTTAAATAGTGTCACGTGTATATACGACATGCATATACATAAGAAATTACCAATGCTTATTTTATTCTTCATACTCAAAAACAAAGTAAGGGGGTAAGAAACATATTATATGCCATTTTTTGCTCATTTACACAGTCATTATTTGTTTTATATTGCTTTGTGTTATTTTAATATGTGTAATTTTCTCCCCTAATTAATTATAATATTTTTTAAATTATGGTGCATGTTCTACTAAATTTTCTAATTCACAAAATCAAACACACTACTTGGAACAAATAGAAGTTTAATAGTGTTTGCTGACTCGCTGGAAGAATTCAACTAGTCCTACACAGCTGATTAATTGTTGTTGTTGTCATCATCACCGCCATTATCATTAATGACCTCTTCTCTTTGGCATACATATATGAGTGGGTATGGTGTGGGGGAGAAGGAAAATATTACAATACAGTCACAATAGGTTTTTTTTATGGTCTTGGCCACATCTGCTCCAAAGAACCTATCATGCAGCAGGAAATAGTTTTTCTTACTTCTGAGCGCTCTCAAAATCTAGAAAGCACTTAATATATTATTCACAAGACCATAATGCAGTTTTATTAGAAACAGAACAGTTTGTGGACAGCACACAAAATTAGAGTGACAGATTCCTATATCAAAGTAAGTAGGGAAGAATTTTGATTTCTCAGAAACAGAAAGAGGGAGTGAATTCAGTAAGAAAGACTATAAAACTCAGAATCCATATGTGTAACTGAGGTTGGATCAGGGGACAAGTTCAGTTCGATACCTGAGAGTGATTTGCAACCATTTGGGTTATCAGGTTGTACTTCATAGCCATCTGTACAGAGGCACTTGTAGGTCCCATATGTATTGATGCATTGCTGGCTACACGGAAATCCCAAGGAGCATTCATCAATGTCCACACATGTTTTACCATCGTCCTTCAGTTGGAATCCAGGCCAGCATTTGCACTGAAGAATGAAAAACAAGCATAATCAATTCATGTCATTGTCACTGTCTTTTCCTATTGGACATCCCTTTGGCATGATTCAAGAAAGAAAATCATGTTAGAATAGATAATGACAACTCTTTTTGTGTCCAGTGATTTTAATAAGAATTATGTATATTAAGTAAAGCTAAAGCTAAAAAAGAAGTCTCCCAAATAGCTTCATTGGATCCTCTGAGGTTGGCAAAACTAGAAAGGTTAACTGACAATCCTCAAAGCCATGTGGCTATATCATGACGACGACCACAGCACCAGTCAACTTCCTTTGTTCTTTTCCTATTACATTAGATTGCCTTTTTAGAGGACTTCAGCAATCATAAGAATTAATCATTACATGGACCTTTGAAGATCACAACCTTGCTGCATGCGTTATTTTATCAGGCCTTACAGAGATCTATGATGTTGACATTATTCTTTTTAGTGAACTGATGAGAAACCTAGAGGCACAAAGATGAAGCTGCCTGCATAAAGCCAGGCTCAAGTAATATTTACCAACTGGGTCTGATTCCATAATCACGTTGATGCTGTCTGGAGAAATAAAATAATAGTAACAATTTCCCCCCTATAATTTAATCACTTTGTATCATCAAATCTTTTCTTCATCCTCTCTAACATGTACTATACAAAACTCTGATGATGCTATGCAATAGTTACTAAATGGCATGTGAATTCTGAGTACAATGTCACACTATATGTGTCTTCGCAGTCCTGAAGAAGTGGCATACTGTGTGATCCTGTGATCGGTCCCTGTCTTTCAGGTCTACACTCAGTTCCTGCCAAGTAGCATAGGAGAATTGTAACTACACAAAATGAATCTATAATTGGCCAAATGACTACAATCATATTAATGTTTACAAACACTATTTAGCACTCTGAATAAAGGAACATGCGAATTCTGAGTGAGTTAAAAAGAAACCCTAAATTGTTAAGGCTAACTAGTATTCAAGAGTTACTCAACACAAACATTTAATAACCTCAGTCATTTTTCTGAAGGTAAAGGTGATGGCAGACCTTTGTGTCTATTGGGAAAAATATTAGAGATATATGTGCACATTACTAGATAGTCAGCAAACAACTGACTTTTTTAAGTACCCAAAAAAGCATTCATTATTTGGGGGAGAGGAGCATCATCTTCACCCAAAAGGGCTCTAAAGAGAATAAAAGACCTTTTATTAAGTTCTTTTATTAGGAACGGATCCTTTTAAGCTCGTAGCACTTGCATCATTAACAATTTATGCCAATAATTAGCTAATAATCCTCAGTAATTACATATTGTTTTGTTTTGTTTTTTAATCTCCAGGACCCTCTAGCAAACCAGCAAATCAAAGTAAAAGCCACAGCTTAATTTCCCATACCCTCCTCATCAAACTCTTACTTTCTTTGAGAATACTCATCCTGCTACCTGATTTAGGAAGTCAAGACAATTGGTGCTTTTGCGATGGCAAACAAAAGTGAGACGCTTAATGTCACCTAAGTGTACACTTAAAAATGGTTAAAATGGTAAATTTATGTCAGGTATATTCCATCACAATTTTTTTTTTTAAGATTTTATTTATTTGACAGAGAGAAACACAGCCAGAGAGGGAGCACAAGCGGGGGGAGTGAGAGAAGGAGAAGCAGGCTTCCCGCCGAGCAGGGAGCCTGATGTGGGACTCGATCCCAGGTCTCCAGAATCATGACCTGAGCCGAACGCAGTCGCTTAACCAACTGAGCCACCCAGGCGCCCCTATCACAATTTTTAAAAGAACTTTTTTTTGAAAGAAAGTGAGAAAATGACAGGATACGAAAGTTATTGTTGAAAAGCACTGGAAAGTAGACTGTGTGGTCATGGGGTTGGGAAACAGAGAGCCATAGTCTGACATATGACAGTGTTGAATTCAAGGGCCAATTTAAGGGCAAGTGAAAAGAATTCTAATAGAATGCACTGAGTTCCTCTCAACGAGTATTATAAAAGGAAATAAACAGTGTCCCATTTATAATGGAATTTCTGAAAAATCACTTGGAATGGCCAATGTCGAGCTTATAGAACTAGTATATCAAAGAGATAGCTTAGATAATAGTACATTTATGGAAAATCAATTTCTTAAAGTAAAATTGATAAAAGTTAGCAAATATATATCTCTATAAACAAATGAAATTAGAAAGTTTAAAGTTATCAGTAACTTTTTAAAAAGTTGTTTATTGAAAGAAAAGGTTTTTTAAAAGATAACCAACAAAAACATGTTTTGTTCCCAAATACCCCAAAGTTATCAATGGGAAATTTTACTAGTCTAATCTTCATAAGTTGAATGGAAGAAACCAATAATTTGTATTTTCAAAGATAAAAAAAGGAAAGATTCACTTATATTTAATAAAATAAATTTAAAAATCTTTCATCTTCATTTACAAAGAAAAACAAGTTTTTATGAAAGTGAGATCTATATATATTCAGTACATCTTTTTTTTATCATTGAGAACTTCAAATTTTCCTGATTTGTATTAATTTTTATATAAGATCATACAGCTACCAGAAAGAAATATAGGTACTCAAACTTTTCCTATTACATTCAGAGAGGTTTCTTTGCAGATTTTTAAGTGATATTTGGCAAATATTATTTTATTTCTAACATATATATTAAAACTTATTTATCTTCCAGAAGTACATTCATTTTTACATGGTAAATTCTACTTCCTATTAAAATAAGATCTTTGCTTTTAGTAAATGTTATTAGTCCCTTTTGAATATTTAGAGACATTGTATTTGTTTTGTAACAAATGTGCAAATTTTTCATAGTCCATAAGATCTAAATCTTGCTTTTGTAAGCAATTTCAATTTTATTGTAGATTTTGGAGGAGGATTTCTTGTCATGTTCTATAGATATTGCCATGAGAAATAGGTTATTGGATGGCTTTCCCCATTCACTGGAAGAGAGAAACTCATAAACTGACTTCCCACCCCCCAAAATATAGAAGCCTTCTGTTGTATAGAAGGCTTTTTAGTCAATTTCCTATCAACAAATTATCATGAATATAAATATAAGTGTGTGTGTGTTGTATAAAATCTCAGCACAACATGTAAAACATTTGTTTTGATATTTTATTTAAATCTCTCACTTATGATTCTAGTCTCAGCTACTTGAATTTTTATATTGCTCTCATTTCCCCAATCGATGCTTTATTTTATTCATTAGTTTTGACATGTGTATATATTTGAGAACGCTATTCATATCAATTCTGTCAGGTATACATATAGAGTTTCTGAATGACTAAATATGTTGTCTATTTTAACTAGAATTCTCCCTTCATTCTATGACTCCTTCTGAGAAGTCAAGGTGAAAACACTAATTTAAAAAAAAAAAACATTATCAATAAATAAGTATTTCTGTGTAACATGTCTTATAAAGTAATTAAATTGGATTTAACATGGTACTCTGGATGATACCTGTTTCTATCATAGTGGTTTTCTAAACATAGCATTTCTGAGCACTAGGTACTTCTTATATGCAGGCATTCTATTGCATTTTATTTTTTCGTTTTTTAAAAAAAGATTTGTTTATTTATTTTAGAGAGAAAAAGAGAGAGAGCATATGAGGGAAGGAGCAGAGGGAGGGGGAGAGAGAGAATCCTTGAGCAGATGCCCTGCTGAGCACAGAGCCTGACATGGGGCTCCATCCCAGTACTCTGAGATCACAACCTGAGCTGAAATCGAGTTGGACGCTTAATTGACTGAACCACCCAGGTACCCCATATGCAGGCATTTAAAAATATTACACTTCAGGGGTGCCTGGGTGGCTCAGTTGGTTAAGCCTCTGCCTTCAGCTCAGGTCATGATCCCGGAGACCCAGAATTAAGCCCCGCATGGGGCTCCCTGCTCGGCGGGAAGCCTGCTTCTCCCTCTCTCACTCCCCTGCTTGTGTTCCCTCTCTAGTTATGTTTCTCTTTGTCAAATAAAATAAATATTTAAACAAAAAATTACACTTAATTCTGCATATTATGTCAAAAAGTGACCATCTTGGGGCACCTGGGTGGCTCAGCTCAGGTCATGATCCTGGAGTCCTGGGATTGAGTCCCATATCGGGCTCCCTGCTCAGCTGACGGTCTGCTTCTCCCTCTGACCTTCTCCCCTTTCATGTTCTCACTCTCTCTCTCTCAATAAATAAATAAAATATTTTAAAAAGTGATCATCTTATATTCTATAATTTTTAGATTTCACCAATATTGTTATGACAGATTTAAATACATGCAGGATAAACACAAGGAGACCTACTTTGAAATTAATGTTTTTAGTTCAACAGATATGTAGATATAGATTCTATGATATATACATTCTATATATAGAGAGAGATATAGAATATATCTATTATATTATGTACAGAGAACTGAAAAACTATTTCTAAACTGTAGATTGAAATTTTAACTAATAATCTATTTAATATAATAATTCTATGACACACTCCTTAATTTTTCAGGAAACACATCTATATTGATTGTGCCTAAGTCACCGGTACTACTTTTTCTGCTTCACTGGGTTTTGAAATATTTACTGCCAAAATTAATTATTTGATACATTTCATCTCATTAAAAGTTATTTTGGCTTGTTTGTCTTGTTTCGTTTTACCTACAACACAATAACTGTGAGTACAACGTGTGTTTTAAGTCTAAATTTAAACAAGTCTTCTTAATACACTATTTGGACTAGTTTTTTTTTTTTTTTAACAAGTTTAGTTTTTTTAGTGTTTCATTTTTTATCTCTGTTAGCACAGGAGAAAATGATTATTATAGTTCTCTGGTTATATTTCTATCAATCCTATCAATGTAGTTAAATTAATCATAATACCAGAATTCAGATATTAAAAATGGCAAAGTGGTCGTTTGACTGAATTCACCATTAGATAGAACTGGTTTATCATAGAATGTCAAAGTTGGCAGGGAAAAAGTTGCAACATCTTGGCAACACAGAAATATGTTCTCTAGCATATTTTAAAGAAAGACATTTAGTGATTGCACATGACATCAAAAACTAATAGTTTACTATATGTTGGCTAACTGAACATGGAAAAAAGAAGGCATTTAGCTACAATTTAACCCCTTTAGTAGTGAGAAATGAGGCAGCTCATTCCAATGTAAAGATAATACTTTAGAACACTTCTCCTCTTATTGAACAGAATCTGCTTCCCCACTCATAATTCCAAACTTGGAAATAACTCAGAATAGGCCCATTCCCTAATCCTATACTTTGTATATTTGAGTTCAACTAATAAGCTGTCTTTCCTCCAGGCAAAACTTCTTCCAGTGGTGTGTGTTCCAGATTCCTTATGCTATTGGATGTGTAGATTTGTATACACTACAATTTGTCAAAGTTCCTCTTAAAATGCCTTGTCCATTAATGCACATATTTTTCCAGGTGTGTTCTGCCCAGTGCAGAACTCAGTGGAATAAAATCTAACCTCTATAATGGTCTTCACTGGCATTAGACTGCCTCTGTGTTTTGTAGGAGCACGTTCTATTGCTGGTTCATACAGAGTGATTGCTCAGTTAAAAACACTGACTCAAATGAATTGCTCTTCTTGAGTTTTTCCCACACTTACATAAGCAGTTTTAACCTAATGCACAGCTTTCGTTTTAATATTATGCTCATTTGCATCCTCCATTCCACCATGAATGAAACAGAAATGTTTTAAAAAGCTATTCCTGTCAATCAATTTTGTCAGTGAATCACACTCTTCGGGAAAATGATGCTAACAAAAAACAACTAGGATATTAGGCACAATTTATTTTTAGTGTACCTGCACTCAGTCCTAATAATTCATGCCTTCCATTTTTTTCTTCCTGTTTATATGAATTATATTGTATTATCCAGTGTTGTGGTAAATAAATGATTAACCCATTTCACTTCAAAGATGGGAGGAAGCATGAGGGAAGGGATGGGAACATAAGAGTTGCATATACATTTATGTGCTATTAACATGGCAATATCTCCCTAAGCACTAGTTTTCCCTTGCTTTTTTTTTTCCTTTATGTTCAGCATATATTGAAAAACATTTTGACATTTTTTTCTTTCTGAGTATATTTTTACAGTTTTTATATCACATTATTATGAATTGCTTATATTAATACTCTTCATTTAAATAGTTTTACCTAATGATATTATGGTGCATTTTAAGTATTACAGCTATATTTGATTGAATGGTATTCATTATCGCAAATCCAACGTATCATGTGATTTACTATTCTCGGTGAGTACCTACCTTGTAGCTGACTGGAAGGTCCTGACAATCTTGAGAACATCCGCTGACTTTCTTACTCAAACATTCATTTATATGGCAGTTTCTCTCATCTGAGCCATCGCTACAGTCATCCTTATTGTCACAAAGACCTCCACTGGGAATGCACCTGCCATTTTTGCACATAAAAAATGAACTGTTGCATGACTGTTCTGGAAAAAGAAAATAAAACAAATGGAACATAAAGGGCATGCCATTGCTTTATGCTATAATTGCTGAAAACATTTGCAAATATGATTAATTATCTGCCAACAATTATAGAAAAAATACATATACATATAAAATCCTCTATAGTAGAGTATTTTATACACAAATCATAAAAAAAAAAAACAAGGGTAAACTGTACTTTCATGTTCAACACTTACTGAAAATATTTCTTTGCCATGAAAATTAGCAATAAAAATAAGCATCTATATTGCGAAGAATTAATTCAAAAGCATGATAGTTTGACATTTCCCTCAAGCCATAGGTCTCTGAGAAATTATATGTCACTAAAAATTAAGAATCTAGAATAGGTAGATATTCCTAAATTCTTTTTCTTCTTGGAAATATAACGTTGACATTTTTAAGTTAGGGCATAAAAAGGACGTTTGTGGTGAATAATAGTTGTTCCAAATATAGCTATGGAAAAGGAGTTTAGGTTTTGCAGCTACTCGCGTAACCTGATGACTTGAACATTACTCATTATCATACATGATAAAAGAAAGCCTATTAGCATGTAAAGTGCATGAGAAAAAAGTAATTGGGTTTATTTAAAATATATGACTATGTATTCAGTCTTAGGAACAGTGAAATGATAAATAGACCAAGTTTGGCTATATATATATATATCTTCAAATAGATATGCAATTTATGTCCTTTTGGCTAAGTATCACTAATACAGACTTTCTCCCAGTAAGTCTCAATTTATTGGGTTGTTTTCAAATAGGTCCATACAAGGAAATTATTTTCACATAAAATCATGTATTAAGAAAAACATAACTTTTATTGAAGGGGTCAAGGTGATGGATTCATTAGGTTCTTGTCCCAAATCTTCCTATTTTAGCATAGATTTAAATTTCTAAAACAAGCTCCAAAACAGAGTTGATTACTCGGATCCCACGTGGTGTCACTTGAAATATCACATGCTTAATTATTTGCATTGCTTTTCGTTGAATATCACACGAAAGTGAAAATCAGAGTCACAGTTTTGCTATTGAAAAGCAAATTTGGGGACAAGTATAATATCATATATTTTCTGTACCTGCACTTTTGCACTTTGGGTTTAAAGGTGCTTCATCAGAATGATCAGGACAGTCAAAGTCCCCATCACACTGCCATTGAGTATTTAAGAGACATCGTCCATCAGCACAACTAAATTCTTCTGCATTGCACTGTCGGTATCCTAGACACAAGGAAATAAACATTGTAATTTATATAACAAATATTAAATCTGCATTCTCTAATGTACACTATACCTAGTTAACCATAGGAGTTACCCATGTCTCCTATGGGAAATGTTTCTTATTCCTTTTCGGGACAGTTCCCATACTTGCAAGAGATAATTTGTAGTTGAGAAGTAGGATTAACAGGTCCAAGAAATAAAATCAAAACCAAGGAAATCTTATTGTTTCTAGGCAAGGAAACAAAAATGCAATACTCAAGGATACTATCTCTGTTCACCTATTATTTGTATCCTAAAGAATTCCCTTTGAATGGAAAATAAGAATAAAGCTATTAATTTTTTTTCAAGACTAAGCTTGGCTAGGTATAGTACCAGAACATATGGATGAAGTGATCCCAAGTTATAACGATAATTCTCAGAAGCCATAATGCCATATTTATGTTTCAGAAGCAGCACTGAAAGTGCAAAAGCATTGTTAAAATGAAAAAAAAAATTAAAAAGCAGTAAGCACAAAACTATTGTAATTATCCTATATATTGATAATTAGAGGCATTAAAAATCTTTATTCAAATCACAATATCAACCCGTCAATTTTTAATGATCATATCTATGCCTGTTTGTAAGTAAAACTCATTTGAGTTTGACTATTATGAGTTTTAGATTGAATTTTTCCTAAGTTTGTTAACAATAAAAACTGCCATTTCTATTAGAAACTTTCTGGTAAATTTGGTAAATATTCTAATTTTGAAGATAGGGAATAAGATCTGTGTGTTTATTAACAGATAAAATTCCAATAGAAAAATAATTCAACAATATAATGGAGATGTTTATCATACTGAATGGCAAAACTACAGAATTCTAAAATACCTCCAGTTTCCCTGGTGTTTCTTCCTCCCTGCCTTTCACTGTTCATTCTCCTCAGTCAACAGGTACATTACATTCAAGTTTCTCCCAGCCTCGTAACAATGAAAATTCATCTGGGGCATCTGGGTAGCTCAGTCAGTTAATCTGCTTACTCTTGGCTTTGGCTCATCTCATGAACTCAGGGTTCTGGGATCAAGCACCTCCTGACCACCCTCCCCTAGCCCCTCTGTAGGGCTCCATGTTCAGCAAGGAGAGTCCACTTGTAGATTCTCTCTCTCACTTAGCCCCTCCCCTTGTTCATATTTTCTTTCTCTCTCTCTCTCTCTCTCTCTCTCTCTCTCTAAAATAAACAAAAATCTTTAAAGAAAATCCATCCACATAACTCCTAATTGGACATTATTCTTCTTCCCTACTATCCTATCCAGCATTCCCTTACTTAACTCCAGTTCTTCGATTCCTTCCCATCCATTTCTGCAATATCTACCTTCTGAAATTCGTCTCAGAGCTAACAAATACTAAGTGACAAGCGTCAAATTCAAAGGTGACTCAGACTCCTATTTCACTCTCCTGCAGCGTTTGATGTTGTTGAGCACACTAGCTTATAAATAATTTTATGGCTTAATTTTCACAATCCATTCCCATGGCATCTTTCTTATTTTGCTTTTGTTGTTCCCTTGTATCCTTCTTTCTGTAGGAAGCTATCTCCTGTCCCATCCTAAAATATTATAGGTGAAGCCCTAACTTCAATCTTTTGTCTATTGTTCTCTTCTTTTCCTTTCTGCAGTGTTGGGTGTTCTCATTCTTTGTCATATTTTGAATATCACCTTCATGCCAATGGCCACCAAATTAATCTTATTTGTCTTGATCATACTTTTGGCCTCTGGGACTAGATTTTCAAACACTCACTGTATAACTTCATGCTGATTGTCTGATTAACACTTCATATTCAAAACATCCAAAATTATTTTTTTTACATTTTCCCTTCTCCTACAACAGCAAAACTTGGCCCTTAACCTTCCATGTTCCAAATCTCATTAATGATGGTAACACCAAGTGATCCAAGCTAGAAATTTTCCTTTATCCTCCATATCCGACTATAAATGAATTCTGACCCTTTCAGTTCTTTCCATTCTAACATTTCTGCCCTGGCTTATCATTACCTCATTAATCATCAGAACTATTGTAATAATCTTCTATCTAGTTTATTTTCACTAATGGCTTCCTTCTCCCAGGGCAATATTTCATCCATACTGCTGAAAAAGATGGGTATAAAACATATTTTGACTGTGGCATTCCCAGTTTCAAATGTGTATTGGCAACTGAGAGCCAAAATAACTAAATACAAATTCTTTACATTGTGTTTCAGATATTTTAGAATCTAGTTTCAACTTTCTAACCTCAGTTTACCTCACAAAAGATGAATTCCTATTCTTCAACCATGTCAATTTGTAGGCATTTTTAAATATACATAGAACTTTCTATGTGTCCAGAACTATTCTAAGCACTGTACACATATTAATTCATTTAATTCTCTTAAGTTCTAAGAGTTAAAAATGTTATTGTGCATTTTTTACAGATGAGGAATTTAGGGACAGAAAGGTGTAATAACTTCAAAGGTCACACAAGATAGTAAGCATCAAAGCCAGGATCTAAATCCAGGCCATCTGGCTCAAAGGTCCATGTTTTTAACCACTGTGTTATTTTATCTACCATCTAAATAGGACTTTCTTTAAGATTTCCTGCTTCTGTTCTTTAGTGCTTCAAAAATTATTCTCTCAGCTTAGATCCGATCGATTGTGATTCTTAGTCATCTGACAATGTGTGCTATTATTCTATTTGATTTTCCTGTTTGTCTGCAATTTCTTCTAGTGGGATCTCTGCCTCATTCATGTCCATATCAACTAAGTGTCCAGCAGAGGCAAGATACTCAATCAGACATAACTCTACTTCATATTTACATCTTGAGTCATGATGCACCTTGTGAAATATCACATTGAACTCATGACTTAATGGTGAAATGAACATAAAAACCGAGTATCCATCGATTTCAAAGAGATTGCCATCAAAGACCAAGGCTATCGACACAACACGAGGACAAAAAAGGGCACTAAATCAATTGCTTCTCATGATTATACATGGATTTTGTGGCTTTTCATTTTATATTTATTCATGTATGCATTAAGGTTTTTTTGTTTTGTATTTTTTTTTGTTTTACAAAAAATACTAGGTTCACATAAGACTTTAATTTCAACTAGGAATTTTTAACGATTTTTCACTACAAAAGTTACATATGTATTTGTATATACATTACATATGTAGGGGTCAGATAAATATATATGCAATGACAAATAACTTTCACAATAAAAATTAAATTTTAACAAATAAGTGCATGTGTAAAACAGTAAGGTGAAAGGAAATGTTAAGTATACAGTTTCTCTGATAATTATGAATTTTATTATTTTTTCCTGATTCAAATATTTAATTTGATTGTAAGAATGAACTAGCTTGGGGCACCTGGGTGGCTCAGTTTTTAAGCATCTGCCTTCGGCTCAGGTCATGATCCTGGAGACCCGGGATCGAGCCCTGCATCGCGCTCTCTGCTCAGCCGGAAGCCTGCTTCTCCCTCTCTCACTGCCCCTGCTTGTGTTCCCTCTCTAGTTGTGTTTCTCTCTATCAATCAATAAATAAAATCTTAAAAAAAAAAAAAAGAATGAACTAGCTAGCCATATATTGTCTTCAAAGTTTAAAGTACTTTCAACCAAAGACAGTTATAACCATTTCCCCATGTAGTTCCTAATAAGAATATACTACAAGTAGGCATGAACTCCAAATCAATGTGTAACTATGCTAGAATTTAAAGAGATTATTGCAGTACTTCAATATATAACTAAGTTTACATGTCCTTAATGACATTAAGAAATGTGTTGTCGTCATCATTTATTTCTATATTTCTTTTTTAAAATATTTTATTTATTTATCTATCTATCTATCTATCTATCTATCTACTATTTATCTATTTATTTATTTGAGAGAGTGAGAGAGAGAGAACAGAGGGAGAGTGAGAGTGAGACGCAGACTCCCCGGATCAGAGAGCCCAACACTTAACTGGCTGAGCCACCTAGGTGCCCTTATTTCTCTATTTCCTGAGTCATCTTAAAAGATCATTAATTAACCTTAGAAGCTCTTCCATGGAAAGTCTGTATATACTTACCACACTGCAGGGACTCATCAGAGCCATCTCCACAGTCATCATCATGGTCACAAACAAACTGTTTAGGGATGCACACTTTGTTATGACACATGAAAGCATTTTCATCACATGTATTATTGGGGGCTAAGAAAGATATCACAAAGAATAAAGTTAGTTGAGTACCTATTTTATCTTCCCCCACCTGGAGAGTTTAGGGGATGTATACTGTTATTCTCAACAATTCATGGTTATTTAAAAAAATAAAAGTTTGCTTAATATTCCATTCATAATATAAATGAACATATATATAAATTCATAATATATATTAACATGCATATATTTATATATCAAATATATGAATATAATTCAAAGTTTCAGTAGTAATACATTCAATGATTCCAGAATGACCCTGAAATTTCAGGTCACTTAGCAATTTGTCAGTTTGCTAAAGGATGAATTCAAAGGTTCATACATGATTAAAAAATTCACTCAACTGTAATAATGTGGCTGGATTTTTTTTTCTCCCTTCAAGCCTGTAGTAATGCTAGTAAAGTGATTAAAAACAAAACAAAACAAAAACAAAAAACACCTCGCTTCTTTGTGGAAAATGGAACTGAAAAGACTACCAAGCACTAATAATGTTCATGATGGAAGTGAAAAGAAAAGATCAAAAAAGCTAAGAAAGTTATTATCTCTAAAATGAAAATAAAACATTTGGGTTAAATTAAGATCAATGGTATAATAAGCCCAAGCAGTAAGGACCACATCAAATTAGGACTATTTACCCACAAAATGGATTATCCACTCTTTCGGAATCCTGATCCATGACAGTAGTGCTGTAACAAGGATCCTAAGTAATGGGGACAATGGTAGACCCAAATATACAATAGCCTTCATCAAATTCAAAAGCTGGTAATTTATGCAGAGTGAATAAACTAATATGCATAGAACCCCTAGCAGTTTGAGATCATTTAAATATTTCCAATTACCTTGTCTTATCTTTAAAGGATAAATGTTGTTAGGACTCAAGATTTAGGATATTTCTAATGTAAAAATAATTGGCTCTATAATAGATGTTAATGAAACTTATTGTGGTTATCACTGTGCAATATTAAATGTACCAAATCATTATGTTGTACCCCTAAAACTAACACAATGTTATATGTCAACTATATCTCATTTTTAAGTAAAATAAAAAAGAATCTGATATATGCCATTATAGGATACCAGAAATTAGAAGATTTTGCAAAAAGTCACTCTGCTATTTATTTCTTGTATCTGGAGGAAGGTATTTACCTTCTTGTTGCATGTTTCTTTAACCATTTAATGGGATAATAAAATCTATCTGATAAATTTCTTGTGAGAACTAGATAAGGCATATGAAGCAGATCACCTCATTTCAGATACTCAATAAATTCCTGGGTGCAATTTAAATTCCTATCTATGTAATAATTATTTTGGCAGATCCTCAAAAACATTTCACTGAGATACTGGGGGAATTCAATAATGCAAATAAAAGCACCTACCAAAATAAATGGCATATAATGGGCACTTGAAAAAATTTACATCCCTTCAACCTCCTCCTTCCAAGTCTCAATATGGACTTCCCTCTACCTAGAACACCTTTCTCTCTCTTCTCTTTGTTCTTTATGACTCAGATAATGTTACTGCTTTTTCTTGAAATCCTTCCATGACACTTCTACTCTTTTTTATATATTATTTCTTTGTGATGACCCAGTATCTTTTCTATACTGCATTCTGACACTTAAGGCATAATGATTTTTTATACAAGTCTATTGGTTACCTAGCCCCAGACTTCCTCATATTCCAAAAAGGAAATATCTGCTTTCAACTCAGTAATGACAAGAATAGAGACATGAGTAAGTAAAACAGAAAGGATTCCTTGGATTTAATCAAGGGTCATTTATTTTCAACAAATTATTTTCGAGAGTGATGTGGAAGCCATGTAGGAGCAGCTTTAAAAACTGTCCATTATCATCAAAGTAAAATGCAGTTACTAATAACTCCTCTAACTTTGAACCATATGACAGCTTATATAACTCAAGTGAGTTATGCCAATTCTAATAGATGAATTATTTTTTAAAACATAAGCAACAGAGGCTTATTTGGCATTAACACTTTGAGGTCACTTGAGTACAATTTGTTGTATTTTAACATAATTTACTTAACAGCACCCATGTGGTCCAATAGTGCTAATATGCCTCTGAGAGTGTTAACTTGCTACAATAGCAACAGTATACTGGGACCATCTGGATCTCGGAACTGATACATAATCCTTTATTATGTAGCCCTCAGTAGCCTCATTGACCTTCACAGACACACATCAGTTTCAAGATCAAAGTGAATTATCCTACTCTAGCATGAGTTCTGTGCAGATAGGCCTGCCTCCAAGTTTTCTTTTTCCTTCTCCACATTAACTATCTCTCTACCCCTATATACACATCCACATACACACACACCTACATTATGGCTTCAAATACAGTTTTAAAGACCTGAAGACAGGTCATTGGAGAGATGATTGGCAGAATTCACTTTAATGAACAGAATTCATAGCACTGTTTCTGATAAATTGCTCAGCTCAACAGACCCCCTAAGTGACTTTGGGACCTGCACTCAAATATTCAGCCCCTTCGTTTTCTTGATCATGCAAAAGGATTTATCTAAATTTTTACTATTGAGCAATTTGGTGAAAAGTTCCTGAGGTGACCAAGAGTCAGAAACTTAATAAATCATCTGACCCAAAGGTGTCCCCATGATCCCCCAGCTTCATTCAGCTATATCTATACTCTTTTTACCTGACCTAAGGGTTAATACCCTCTCCATGGGTCTAATAGATGTTTAGTGACCTTCTGATCAGTGGTTATTTGGGAATCACACCAGCCATTTATAGAGTGTGTGTAACAGGCAATTTAAAAGCTTTTGTGGGGGGTGGGGATGGGGTTCTAAAAAGAAAATAACAAATCTACCACAGTCACACGCATACACATCAGGTAGCTATGTAATCCCAGAAGTGAAATGATGAATCTCTATTCATCACAAGGGTTTTAAAATGGGTGGTCTCACTGTGCATGTTTGAAAAACTCTGAACAGCAGCTGGTTAGAGGGACTGCTGAACTACCATGATGAACTGAACTACTTATTGAATCCAGGGATTGGGAAAGTGGAAGCAAGAGTCTGAGGAAGCCGCATCAGCTTTCCTTCACACAGAGCCCCCGTGTCCTACCGCAGCCAGCTGTGGAGAGCTCATCACTTCCATTCGGACAGTCCCTTTCACCATCACAAAGCCAGTGTCGCGGCACACAGGCATGGGATCCCTGGCAGCTGAACATGTCGACTGCACAGGTGGCAGCGCCTGAAACCCAAGGAGAGAAGGCCATTAAGATCTGCATGTCTGCTGGGAAAGATCTAACATTTCTATCCTCCTTAGAAAGAGAGTAAACAGAAGAATGTTGCTGACAAGGAAGAGACTGTTGCTATTTGAAATCATCACATAGTATCCTTCTCCTATAGATGTTTCCTCTCAGAACTCATGCCTTCCTAAGTGCAAGTATTGTATTTCTTAAGGCTACATGGCAGAAAATAATGAAGATATTTTCTCCTTACAAAATTTAGCAAGGCATACAAATGCTACAGAATTGTGAATAAACTATGATAAAATTTCTAAAAGACTGAACCTATAGGGATAATAATAATGATAATGATAATAATAATAATAATAATGGTGTTTTTATTGCTTAATATAGGCTAGGCACTTAATATATTAACTCATTTAATTCTTGCAAGAATCCCACTCAGCAGAACTATTATTGGTCACATTTCACTGAAAGGAAACTGAGGCTCAGAGAAGTTGAAAAGCTTGCAGAACATCACAAGTTGTACAGGATGCCACATGTTAAGATGGGAGTCCAAAACTCTTCTGATTGCTAAGCACCTTCTCTTAACTACTAATGTCATGACCATTACTCCACACCTTGCATTGTTGAAAAGAATAAACGAATGCACGTTCCTTTTGTTTTTACACACTTAATAAATAAAATCTACCTTTTCTCTGCTCTGTCAAATCAATGTCTTTTTAGATGCATGATTTTTTTCAAATGTACACAGAAAAAAACCTGCTTGCTGACTTTGATTATAATTCAAAGGATCATAGGTGGTTTCATATTTCTCCTTATCTGGGTATGGAGCAGGCATATGAAATAGAACATAATTATTTCTGATGATGTTTTCCTAGCACCTAGTACAGTTATACATATTGAATGCTTTATTTATTTATATAAAACACTTGTTGAGTGAATCAATTACATACACTCAAATCATGTTCTAACTTTTCTTTAACTCCATTTCCTGTGAGCAAAAGCTGTCCATAGAATAGATGCTAAAGGACACATTGTTACAATTACTTTTTAAATGCTAATATCTACAGGAAGAAAATATAACTGAATAGAATGGTGAGAGATACTGGGTTTCAAACATCTAAAGCAGTGACCAAAATGCTTTAATTATAGAACCATTATCATCTTTCTTTTCAGCTGCAGAGATGTTATAAGCAGATAATGTTTTCAACTCAATGGTTTCAATATGGGGGCAGCAGGTGCTAAAATAAAACCCTCTGAGGATTTTTTCCATCATAAACATGACTGTCCTTGACATATACTTTAGCTTGGAGGACAGGATGGCAAGTGAATATAGAAAAGTCCTCCAGGTAATTCAGATTTGCTCATTTGACAGAGGATCAGTGCTAATAGAATGAGGTTTAATACGGTATCTATTACTGGAAGATATCATAAAAAATCTATTAAATAAACATTGCTTTCATTTAAAAATGAATTTACCTACTATTATGTCTTTAATACGTCTATAATAAAATCATCTTCCTACGGAATTTATTTTTATACTATTCCTCATTATGATCTATCTTTTTAAGCTTGCCATAAGAATATAAAGTGTCACTTTCACTATTATACTCTCAATTAGTGTTTTAATTTCCCTAATATTTTTGTTATTTAGCTCGAGATTCTTAAAAAGTGTATTCTCTCTAGTAAGGAAGTTTTGATACATGTAGAACTCCTTGTCTGTTTTCCTATTATCATCTGCATTTAGTCTCAAGGTAGGCATAATAGATGTAACATCAATTTGGCTGTTGAGAAATTTAATTCTGTATGACCTTGGAGAAGACTTAAGTGTCTGAGTTTCACTATTTGTAAAATGAGGGGTATGACTAGATAATTACTAAGATACCTCAAGCTATAAAATGGCATAAAGATCTTTGCAGCTAATTTTCTGGCTCCCTTGATAGTATTCAACAGCTTCTGTATTAAGAGCATGCCAAAACATCATAGTGAATTGGAAAGAAAAAACTCATGATTTCATTCTATGGTTACCCCTGCTATCTGGAGACACATTACCTTCCTTAGGGAAATGAATCCCAAGAAGAAGACAAACTAAAATATTTCTACCAGATCCATCTTGTGCACCTGCTCACATATGATATTTGATCGTATCGGTAAGAGTTACTCTCCCATCAGAAAGGGTTCAAGAAATCTGAATTTGGGTCTTAGCTCTGTCATCACTGATTCACTTAGTGACCTCGAGAAATTTATTAATTTCTATGAGTTTCTCTTTTTTTCACTTGTCAAATGATGAGGGTGAACTAGATTACAATTTTCAAAGTGGGATCCTCAGATCCCAAGTCAGAACCACTATTGTACTTATTAAGAAAGGTTGTGTTTACAGTCCATATTAGAATATCGGAAGGTAACGATTAAGAATATTCATTTTTAGCAAACTTCTAAAAAGGATCTTTTGTGCACTAAAAAGGATAAGCACCGAGAGAAATTACTTATAAAGATCCTTCCCAATTAATATATTAGGTTCAGTTCATTGAATGATATTTGGTTTAAAGCAGTTTTTCTTTTTTTTAAATGTGTCACCATCTTGGTAGTTAGCATATAAAATGCAGCCTGTAATTAAATTAAATTGATGGGTGTTTCGACAACAGGCAAACATGTCCATTACCATTTTAATTCTTTTAAAAAATTATCAGGACACAGATAACTGTAGATGTGGCAATAACTCTAAAAAACAAGGGAGAGAGCAGGAGAAATAGAACAAAAGAGAATGTAAATAAATTCAGTTGTATTGTATACATTGGTCATGTTAGATGATCACAATAGTTACATAAGGGATATCTTTTAGTACCCTCTCAGTAGGTAAAGAAAATACAGATGTGAGAGAATTTAACTCTGGTTTCAGAGTCTTTATACCTTCTACTTTATTGTGTCCACTCAGGAAGGACTGGCATATCAATTGAGCTATTTAGTGTAAGGTTGAACAAAAGGTCAAAAAGCTAGATGATTTTAAAGATTGGCAACATGCTCTACCCACTGTAAGTAGGTAATTCTTTTGTTAAAATTAAAGAAAGATTTAATAGCAAAGAGAAACAAAGTAGTTAAAAGTGACTGGCCAGACATTTAATTGATTACTGATTTCTTTTTCCTTTCAGGGGTTTTCGATAGTGATCTTTCTATATTTATTTGTTGTATAACTAAGTTGTTTCAGCTGTGCAAATAAAAAGTAGATTTGGGTGGCTTAAATACAAGAAAATAAATTGCCTGCTTTCAGAGGACAACTCTAGTTTTATATTACATGGAGAATTTCAGTTTAGTTTGAGTAGTATAAAAGCTTATCTACCTGTCCTTGTGGTACTGACCTAAAAATCAGGCTACCACTACCGAAATTTAAAAGCTGTGTTAAGTACACTTAAACCTGTACATGTACCTTATTCTACGATTTGGGTGATTTTCTCTCTAAACTAGATAACTAACAGCTGTGAAACAGTGCTGATATAATAAGTAAAGATTTTATGCCTATAAATGAAAATACACATGTAGAAACAGATTAGAAAGAAGACAAAGAGGCATATAAATACATTACTAGAATGCCTGGCCATCTGTAATAGATTTACACAGATTAGATCAATTCCTTCTTTTACCCCCTAAAAATTAAGTTAATAATTCCACTTAAATTATTTGTAAAATGTTTGTGATTATTTAAAAGCAATTAGATTGGTTTTGTAGTTGATATATAGTAGGACACTCAACTCTAATCCTATAAAGCTTTTTTCTAAGTACACTTTAAAATTATATACAATAGCCCCATTTTTTTACTTCTCATAAAATAATTCAATAAAATAATCATTATAATACATATATACAAGCAAATAGCATTTGTGGTTTGCGGCAGTGTAAATCAGTATATTTTGGAGGGCAATTTAGCAATGCACATCAAAGACCATGAAAGAAATGTTTGATCATTGGATGCAAGTAATCCCAGTCATTGAGATTTAGTACAAAGAAGTAATTGAAGCCTAAAAAAATAAAATTTACAAATACATTCATTGTGTGAATATTCAGGAAAAATCCTAAAAATTGAATGACTGTGTATATAAAAATAGAATAGTAGGTTGCTATTAAAATATGAAAGCAGCTACACAGAAATGTATATGTAAATTTGATGTTAAGTTTTATGTATGCTCTAAAATGAAAGTGGGTATGCATCATATGCCTAAAAGTTGAATGAGAACACGGAAGGAACAACTCACCACAAATGCCATCACTTTCATCGAGTCCATCCCCGCAATCATCCTCTCCATCACAGATCCAATGTTTAGATATACATTTTTGTGCAGAACAAGCAAATTGATTCCAAGAACAAGAAGAATCTAGAAGGCAAACAAAAGTGTTTGCTTTAAGTGCAAAAGGAAAAAAAAAAAAAGTCATTTGAGACCGTCTTAGGACAGGTCTGATAGTGAGAAAGTCCTTCCTTAGACTTTGATAAAATAAATTGTCCTGTAATAAAATGAGCCAAATTCCTCTTCTCTATGGCAGCTCTATGAAATTTTGGCAACAGCCTGTGTATTCCCTCTAAGGGTCCAGGTTATGAAACACTTTGTCTCCCACAGAATTCTCACCGGGCTTGACTTTGAGCTCCTCATTATGCCAGCCACTCTCCCCTAAGTATATTTCAGGGTGTCATTTAAAAACAAAGCAAAACAAAACAAACAATCAAAAAAACCCCACAACATCTGGTGCAGAGATATAAAACAAATATTCAAGTGTGGTCTGGCCATCCCTTCTAAATCTTAATTGATTTTTGAACAACTAAGGAAAAAAAATGCATCTGAGATAAGATTATAATATGATATATTCACCAACATATATGTTTTTAGTGCTAAGGTGACTAACAGGGTTCTAACTTGATGAAAAGCTACCACTTCCCCACCCATACAAACTAAACACTTCGAAGTTTTTACTTCTCTTGGGGACACTTAAGTCTGACTAATAACATCTAAATTCATTGGCATGGTGTTTGTATTTTACTGCCAAATGATCCACTTATAATAGCGTATTCTCTTTAATTCCAAAGTCAAGTTTGTGATTGTTCTCCTCTTCCAAATGTAAATTATATATATATAAAAAAATACACACTTTGGTTTCAACCCTATAAAGTATGTTAAAACTTTGCATCTTTGTTTCAAATATTCACTTAGGTGACCCATGAAAAAGAGAGAAATGTGGAAAAACTGAACACTGGAAACAATGAAAATATAGAAAATACAATCATATAATGGCTTCCTGTCCAGAAACTATTAATCTATGTAAACTATTTGTAAAGTTCTCTGTTAATCCTGTTCACAATCTGGCTCTAATGTAAAGAGATATAGCATCTTAATCAAACCAAATGCACCTTCTTATTTCATGATGACATTTACTTTTAGAAGAGCTTGACATTTCATAGAAGATCCATTTCTAATCTTTTCTTCTCTTTTATTCACTATAGTGTATGTATTTGTGTTACATGAAAATAGTGACTATATGCTTTGTTTTTCCATAGGAAATTTCTTTGGCCTAGAAATTATAAAACTCATAAATTCTATACAATAAATTTTTAAAATGTTGTCTTGACTTGCGAGGAAGTTGAAATGTACACACATAGAAATTAGGAGGTAGCTGGTGAAAGTGAGAGTTTGAGGAAATACAAGTTTAAGTGCTATTTAAAGCTATATGTGTAATGAATAGAAGCATTTAGAATAATAAGTCAATAACAGATAGGGAGAGTAGAATGAGTAGAGTGAGCTAACTCCTTATTTTTCATTGCAGAAAGTAAATAGATTAAGATATTGAGTTAGTAAGCCAGAAAATAAAGGTGGAACATTTAGATTGACAAAGGTAACCACTAACAAAAGCAGAAAAAGTTAAAAGAAAAGGCAGGGGCAGGAGAGCTCCATTACAAGTTCTTCTATTCCGTTTTAATTTTTACCATTTTGTGCTATTTAATAAAAATAAGAATTGTTAAAATCAATTAGCAATATTTTGTATAAAATCCCTATGGAAGAGAACATCAGCATATAAATAATGACATGGTACACAGAACAAAATACAACGTCTCACCACAATGGAGTTCATCCAGTCCATCCTCACAATCTTTCTGACCATCACATATCCAGGTATTCAAAATGCATCTTCCACTAGGACAACCAAAATAATTTTCTTCACATTTGTGTTTGTTTTGAACTGTGATAAAATATAGAATGTAATGTCAAGTAATTTAAATTAATCTTAGACTTCCACAATATAGTGTAGATAATACACTTGAACTGGAGGAAATAAAGACAAGAAAACTTAAATAAAAAAGAGGGCTGAGGTGGTCTCTTCAAGAATGTCAAGGTCATGAAAACCAAGGAAAAGCTAAAAAACAAACAAACAAACAAACAAACCCAAAACAAAGAAACAAACAACAACAACAGCATGGCACAGAACAGAGAAGATAGGAAGACCTAATAATCAAATCCGAGCCAAGATTGGATCCTGGGTTCAAAAAAAAGATACTAATGGAAAAACTTGTTAAAATCCAAATAATGGGGTGCCTGGGTGGCTCAGAGGGTTAAGCCTCTGCCTGCGGCTCAGGTCATGATCTCAGGGTCCTGGGATCAAGGCCCGCATCGGGCTCTCTGCTCAGCAGGGAGCCTGCTTTCCCCTCTCCCTCTGCCTGCCTCTCTGCCTACTTGTCATCTCTCTCTGTGTCAAATAAATCAATAAAATCTTAAAAAAAAAAAAAATCCAAACAATGTGGATTTCCATTAATAGAACTAAAATAAAACAACTGAGATAATTATAAAGTGAATTAGCCTAGGGCCAAACAAACATTTTTAGTGGAAAATATCTGTAATTCCATATTCATAAAAATAAATAACATTATAAAAACATTAGTGGATTTTTCCTGAGAATGTGTGGGCATGGTGTTCCTACTATCCTATATTCTGAGTATGTTTTGACAAAGTTTATAGAAGCACTCTCTACTTTAAAATGAAAACTTATAACAGAATCTCTAAAATTGTTGTAGCTTACAGAGATAGCATGAGCATAATCAGTATTTGTATGCAAAATTATTTTGTAAATTGTATATATTTTTAGATTGGAGAATACTGTTATTATTATAACTTCCAAGACTAAATATAAACTATTAGATTTTTCTCTATTGAATATCATCAGTCCCCTTGCACCTTCAGGTTTACAGTTTTGTGAACCATAGCCAATTAGGAAGCAAATCTTAAAGTATGTCACACTGTAATAACCCATGCACACTATAATAATCAGATTACAGTAATCCACTATAAATATATTAAGGTAACAATTCCATTTTATTTTTTCAAATGTCAACTTTGTAAATTGAAGAAGAAAATAAAATTTTTGATAGAACTCACCACTAAAGCAAGAAGTCCTGAGTGCGATTTGTGTCTCACTTTTTCTTAGGATTAGCCTAGATACAAACTAAGGTATTTAGACTGACCTATTACTGTCTTCCCGTCTGGCTGTCTACCTATCTCAACAGTCTACACGAGCTTCCATTTCTTTCTTCCCCATTATAATCACAATTCTTTATTAATGTTAAAAGTTAACTTTTAAAATAATTTATTAATATTAGAGATATACAAAGTTTTATATATATATGTAAATATGTTTTTATATATGTAAGTTTAATGGGTATCTATTATATGTTGCCTTCATGTTAATTTTAAAAATTAACTACAGCTACAATGAGGTACATAATTGTTGTAGAAAAAACAACTGGATTAAGAATGTAGACACCCAGGCTCCATAAGTCTAAATGTTACTGGATTTTTTTTTTTTTTTTTTTTTCAAAGATTTTTTATTTATTTGACAGCTAGAAACACAGCGAGAGAGGGAACACAAGCACGGGGAGTGAGAGAGGGAGAAGCAGGCTTCCTGCCCAGCAGGGAGCCCGATGTGGGACTTGATCCCAGGTCTCCAGGATCATGACCTGAGCTGAAGGCAGTCACTTAACCAACTGAACCACCCAGGCATCCCTGGATTTCTTTTAAAAGGTTTATGTGAGGGACACCTGGATGGCTCAGTCATTAAGCGTATGCCTTCGACTCAGGTCATAATCCCAGGGTGCTGGGATCAAGCCCCACATGGAGCTCTCTGCTCAGTGGGAAGCCTGCTTCTCCCTCTCCCATTCTCTCTGCTTGTGCTCCTTCTCTCACTGTCTCTCTCTGTCGAGTAAATAAATAAAATCTTTTTTAAAAAAATGTGTTTTTTAATTTTTTTTAACAGATTTTATTTATTTATTGACAGAGAGAAACACAGCGAGAGAGGAAACACAAGCAGGGGGAGCGAGAGAGGGAGAAGCAGGACTCTCCGGCAGAGCACGGAGCCTGATGTGGGGCTCGAACCCAGGTCTCCGGGATCATGACCTGAGCCGAAGGCAGTCGCTTAACCAACTGAGCCACCGAGGCACCACTAAAAAAAAATGTTTTATGGGACTAAAAATAAAATGTGGAAGAGTTGTGGTGAGCCATAGTCACCAGTGCACATAAAAGTTCTCCAGAGAACCTAAAAAGTTCTCCAGTTCTTCCTAGGATGCAGCTAGCCTTTCAAACCCAGAAGGAACAAAACAGGATCATAGAATCACAGAATATTACACATTGTTGAGCAAAAACAAACAAACAAACAAGCCCCCCCAAAACAAACAAACTAAAACAAACAAAAAAAGGAATCTGCTATTGCCCAATTAGTGATAGATTATGATTGAAGAATATTGGTTCTTCACAGTAGATTGTGTGTATGTGTGCACTGCTATATAATTTCTTAAAATACTTCAAAGTATTATTATATGTCAACTAAACGTGAAAAAGTCAGTGTAGCAGCAAGCTAAGGAGAAAGAATTACAGTATGAGGACACATTTAATAGTTTTCTATAAATCATATCTACTTCCAGTTACAGTAATTTAACACCTTTACTTCCTGTATTTTTTTTAATTTGTCTTCTGAAATACTTAGGAATGGGATCATGACTTTTTAATGGAACGCATTCCGCTAAGAATACAGATGACACTTTCAGAGCTTATGTATATAAAAATGTTAAAAGTCAGATATAAATATACCTTTCTGACCCTGACACAGTGATAATTGCTATTATCCATACTGCTATGTGGAAAGATTGCATAAACTTCACCAAACAGCCTAACATGACAAGACAAGCTGTAGGCATTGTGTAAAGCCAGTGGTAAGAAGCATTGTCTCTCTTCTTTAGTCCACAGATAGTTTTTTCTCAGTGTGTGACACTTTCATGGCCACTTTAGAAATCATGCATTTTAAGACTTAATCACCAACTCTAAGAGGATTAATCATGAACTGAACATTAAAAGGAAATCGATCCAAATACAGAATAGATTTCTTGAGTATCATTTCATAACTCATTAAAAAAGATCAAGGGGCATGTTTGGAACAGGATGATTACTTGTAATTTAGTGTACATTACTTAAATTTTAATCCTCATCACTGGATATCAAGACTAAAACTTCATAAATACATTTTATACAATGAGCCTCTAAATCTCAAGGCAAAGATTTTTTTCTTTCTAGAATTACCTGGGCATTTTAATTCATCTGAGTAGTCCCCACAGTCGTTAGACCCATCACATATCCAGCTTGGCAGGACACACAGTGAGGTCGAATTACATCTTATAAACCCTGTGGTTTTCACTCCAAGTTTATAGAAATGTGTACAGTCTGTATTATCTACAAAGAGGTAAAGAGAAAAATGAAAAACACCTCATCTGCAAAGATTACCAGCCTTCTATGCAGGTCACAGAAACAAGAAAAGTTACCTCATTTGAAGAAATAAGAACGCAATTATCCTACACAACAGGGGTTAATTACATATCAATTCTGGACAAGGTTCAGTGAAACACCGGGCAGTGTTAGATGGAATGCCAAAGGTACCCATGGATGAACAAACAAAAGGTAGTGGATTATCTTACTGCAGTTCTTTTCATCTGAAGCATCTGCACAATCGATGTTCTGGTTGCATCGTGCTGATCTTGGAATGCATGTCCCATCTGCACAACGGAACTCAACAGCGGCACAGGTTGAAACTGGAGAAACAGGTAAATAAATAAATGGATAGATGAGACAAAACTGACTCCTTGTTCAAACATTTTCAGTACCGATGGTCCCCAACTTACCGGTTCGACACCATTTTCCGACTTTGTGGTAGTGTGAAAGCTACATGCTTTCAGCGGAACCTGTGTTTCAGATTTTGAACTCTGAGCTTTTCCTGGGCTAGAGATATGCAGCAAGTTACTCCCTCTTGATGCTGGGCAGCAACAGGAAGCCACAGCCTCCAGGCAGCCGTGTGATGACGAGGATAAGCAATCTCATACCCTTCCAACTGTTCTGTACCCCTGATGCCATTCTGTTTTTCACTTTCAGTACAGTTCACTAAATTACATGGCATACATGATACTTTATTATGAAATGGGCTTTGTGTTAGATGATTTTGCCCAACTACAGCCTAAGGTAAGTGTTCTGAGCACATTTAAGATAGGATAGTCTAGCAATGACGTTTGATAGGTAAAGTGTGGTAAATGCATTTTTGACTTTGAGTATTTTCAACTTACAATGGGTTTATCAGGACATAACTGCACTGTAAGTTGAGGAAGATCTATATTTTAACTGGTTCATGTAATTTTGTTTGGTTTCACTTTTTTAACCTCACCCTTGGGGTGGGTTGGCTGCCTCATATGTCCTCCCTTGTTGTGTTACTTATAATACTTCACGGCAATTGCCTACGCATGCATCTCCTCCCCCATTAAGTTATAAGCTCCATGAAAGCAGGGATCATGCCTGGTAGCCATGAGAGGATCAGTCTAGCATTATGCCAAAACACACAAAAAAATCAAATGTTGCTGAACATTCTATCTCCTTCCAAGTTCCAAAGTACAAAGTTACAGCACTAAGCAAATGTCTGATCAAGGAAGTACAGGGAAATCCCAAACTGGCTGCAAACAAGTGGAACATTCCCTCTGCCAGAGACAGAAACTGAGAAGGAGAAATTGCTGAACATTTGCTTTATTACTCAGAGGAAATAGCTCAACCGTGCTGGAAAGTCTTCTGTGCTATGTTATGCTCCTTCACATGGCCATATCACTAACATTTGGTATAAGAAAGATGAATGCCTCATGCCAACACACAAAAATGTGGTATGACTTGTCTCTATTGTTAGAAAGTGTGACTTTCCAATTCCCCGCTATGCTTAGATGAAAATCAGTTGCAGTATGCTACTGTCATTATATATACCTTATACAGAATAGCTTCTGCTTAATCATATATTCCTTTCTACTTTGCTCACACATTCATTACCATATAATGGTTTCCAGCAATATGTTGTGAACAGGTGCATGACATGCTATGTACATTAGATTAACTTCAGTGAGATTTTTATTCCAAATTCAAATTTTCACAGGTTGATTATGCAAATGTACAACCTGAAGGGCTCTTTGATTATGCCATTTTTACTACTGTTGATATTTTAAAGAGTCTATTTAATTATAAATAGAAATTATATCAATTGTAAATGGTTAAAATGCTACCTTAAAATATGCAAATTTTACTCAAGGGGGTGTAGTCATTTGTATTTCATAATGCACTGTTCTTATTATATTTAATTGTATCTTGCAATTGTATCCTTATTTGTGCTTTAATGATGATTTGAATAAATGTTTTATTTACAATTTGCAATTATAATTGCTTCAGGGTTTTCTTCATTAAAAATAACATCTTATCATATGAAACAGATAATGTTAATTATGAGTAGAGATTAATACACTATTTTACAAACAGGAAAAAGAAATACTCTTCTTTTATGTCTAAAAAGCAAATCTCTTCCATATTCCTTTCCATTATATTTTTCATTCAGTATTTTTTCAATAGAAACAATAAATGGAATACATAACATAGGAAGTAATCATGACAAGCATTTACATTTTGTTTCTTATTTGCTGTCTGTCAGCAGTCTCCTATTAAGAGGTTGTGTTCTCCAGGATTCCTTATAATCCCTTTATTTAGAAGAAAGGATTCATTTATCAGTGAAACAACATTCTAGATGGTGGTAATGTTCCTAGACAGTCTACAAAGATTTATCTCATAATATCCTTGAGTTTAAGGATAACAGAAGAATCCCGATGGAAACAATCACAGTTCACCACATCATCTTCATCTCTCCCCTAACTGCCACAGAGATGCTTCTGTGTAAATGATAGGGAGTCCATCTGATTGGAGATTGGTGGTAGATGGGGTGAAGAAGCATATTATGACTCCATTAACATGAGGATAGCATCTTACATAGTTATGAGGACTGAAGATCTAGCAATATTGCAGTAATGGAGTTTCAAATATTGTATTGGGACTCTGAGGTGAAAGTGAACGAAAAAAATATCTTGTGAGAAGAGTAGAGATGTGGAGCAAGTAGAACCGAGTTTTAGATGGAATTCTGAGAAGAAGAAAGAAAGGAGAACTCTGACTAGATGAAAAGAAACCGCAACTTTGAAGTTGAAACAAATAGTTAGGAGATAGTGTTTAAAAGAAAGACATGGAGGGGCACCTGGGTGGCTCAGTTGGTTAAGAGACTGCCTTTGGCTCAGGTCATGATACCAGAGACCCGGGATCAAGTCCCACATCCGGCTTCCTGCTCGGCGGGAAGCCTGCTTCTCCCTCTCTCGCTCCCCCTGCTTGTGTTTCCTGTGTTTCTCTCTGTCAAATAAATAAAATCTTAAAAAAAAAAAAAAAAAAAAAAAAAGACATGGAGGAAATAATGAAGTAGAGGGTCAGAAGAACTAGGTAGAGAGTAAAATATTTGCAAGATGTGTTTTCTCCCATTTTCCAATCAAAAATAGGGTAAATGAATCTTGGCGAGGAGGACAGGAAAGCCTATTAGCATATTGTGCAATGTGCAAATAGGAAGACTACCCCTTTAGTTCAAATCCTCTCTTCACAGAGTCCCTGACTTGGTATAGAGTTTGAGAACCACCCAGAGGGTTAAGTAGGATGCTAAATCATAATGGAATTGGACATACTAAGTGCCTGCATAATTTCATATGCAGCAGGGGCTAGATGGTTGTGGGGAGTAATATCTCCAGCAACTGTAGGCAAGAAAGCAGAGGGAGATGGGAGAAATCCATGGGATGCAGGAACTTTATTAAAGAGTTAAGCTAATACCTCTTTTGTCAAAACCTCTTCCTCTATGTTCCTTCAACTATGTTTCTTCCCAATTTGGTCAGTCAAGGATTGAAATTTGTTTCACCCTTAGGGTGATTTTTGAGGGAGAAATATGTTAGAATCTCTTAATTTGTCAAGTGAATACGAAAGCTTTCTGACAATTTTTCGTTAAGCTAAAAGTCCTGGAAAAGAGAGAAAAGAAAATAATGTAGTCCAAATAAAGGTAAGCCAAGTGAGAAATACTAGATTTTTCCCTCCAGATAGTCCAAAAGTAAAAGTAAGCCTACAGAATGTGAGTGGAAACACACCACAGCCACCCCAAGAATAGCAATGAGATACTACAAAGGAAGATCTGAAAGGGATTGTAGATGAAAGCAGTTCTAAGAGAGAAAGTAAAACCATTCTTTCCCTCATATACTTTCTTAATTTTCCTATTTCATCCACTTCTTTATTCCATGTCAGTTAAAAACATTTAATGAGATAGGAAAGATATAACATTGATTGGTCTTTCTGTGTTTTTTAGGACATTTCTTATAAGTAACTTAAGTCAATGTTTTCTCTTCCAACTTCCCTGCCAAGCCTGCAGCACAGGGCAGCTGACATGGAAAAAAGAAAGAAAGAAAGAAAGAAAGAAAGAAAGAAAGAGA
>PITA01005235.1:0-24612 GCA_004023965.1 Spilogale gracilis | reverse complement strand
AGGAATGCATATCCTTTTCCCTTAGCTTATTGTTTGTGGAATCTTCAGTTTTGCTATGAACTTACGAAAAAGAAAAAAAAAAAACCAGAAACTAACATCAGTTTCCTTTCTGTCAGGTAGCCTTAGAACTACTTGGTTTTTCAGACACCTAAAATGTCTAGGTGACCCAGGCAAGTTCATATACTTCCCAAGGAGAGTAATTAGACCTATCTCAATAGGAAGAGAAGGAGGGATAGTGTGTACTCTACCCAACCTATTCATCCAGCCTCTCACACAACACAAGAGGAAATCAGTGACAAAGTTTCTGAACAACACTTCAGGTACCCCCTCCACCCAGCCAGAGAGCATGGTGTGTAAAACTCCCAGGGCGGTAATAAAAGATTTACAAGGATTTAGGGTCTTGCTTCCCTTCAAAAGGAGAAGAAACCAAAAGTGATTCCTTGGAACATCCATTTTTCACTCTGCCTTGTGGAATAAAAAATAATCATACTACTAGTTACTATGAACATCTAAACTAAAGAAAACTGTACTAGTACTTAAATAATTTATAGATGATTCCACCATTGCCTCTCTCCATAGCTTATCAAACTCTCTGTATATATTGATGTTTTATTATACTAATTTAAAATCTTCATCTCTTACTTTATTTACATTTTTAAAAGTAATAGGTGGGGCGCCTGGGTGGCTCAGTCATTAAGCGTCTGCCTTCAGCTCAGGTTATGATCTGGGAGTCCCAGGATCCAGCCCCGCATCAGGCTCCCTGCTCAGCAGGAAGCCTGCTTCTCCTTCTCTCACACCCCTGCTTATTTTCCCTCTCTAGCTATGTTTCTGTCAAATAAATAAATAAAATATTTTTAAAAATAAAAATAAAAAAACGAGAATAGGTGGTTTGTGCGTGTGTGCACGTGCATGTGTCCATATGTGAGCACGCATATATACAACAAAGCACTGCACACATGTTGCCCTGACGATAGAAACAGAGAAGGAGTACCTGGAAGGAAAGGCTTGGAGCAAGAACTCCTTTTCCATTGTCCCTGAGCCCTTCCATCCTCCTTTCCAAACTTCATCATCTTAGGTACGGTAAGGTTCCATTTGTTGGATGAATACACATCTGAATTACTGATTTATAGGATAGACTGCCTTATGGAATATGGACCCAGAGAAGTCTTTCCCCTATGACGTGAAATGTGTGACTTACAAGGACACCATATGAACACATTTAATATGAGAGAAAAATAAAATCCAAAAAGATACAACTGTAATAAGTAAACTCCCATCTAAAAAGCTACCCATTTGTTCATCCTAAAGGAGTTAGCCCACTTACCTAAATCTATTCATTTCTAGAAATAAGGTGTATGTTTGAGTTCCCACTTTTAGCTTTTAGTTTCAAAACTAAATACATTATATACAGGAAAAACTTCAAGGCAAAAATTTTTGTTGTTACTATTTTTAAGGTATCCTACTGTTATAATTTTTATACTATTATTATCACAAAAGAAAAGTTTTAACAGAAACTTGATTCACAAATGCAGTAGTTCTTGCCCAAGTATATGGCTAAGATATCTATAACACAGAAATCAGGAGTTTAGTCTAAGAAAGGGGAAATAACATTTTGAGTTATTTTTATTGTTATTCAGTAGCTGGAATTGATGACATTAGAATAAAACCTATCTATATTTTTGGAAGACTTATTGCTTCACCAGCAACATAAGAATTTAATATAAACCTACCAGGTATTAGGTGCTATATTTCATAAACCCAAATTCACTGACTAATTTATTTACCATCTTTAATTTTTTTTCCATTTTTTCAAGAAAATCCACAGTAACTTACTAACCTCCCCTGTTCCCTTTTATGACTTTTGTCTTAAAATCTATTTTCTGTATCTCTTGTTCAGTTCCTTCGCATTCTAGCTTGATGTTTTAATCTTTACCCTAGTTTAATGTATTTATAATATTCTCCTTTCAGGCTTGCAAATAATTGATAAAGCATGCCCTTTTGGGGGGGTCTACTATTAGTTTGCTTTCCTCTTTTCTCCCAAATACTTATCCATCTTCTTCCACTTATTCCCAGTATCTTACTATATTTTATCATTTTTAATTTTTTAGAGGTAATATGAAATAACAGCTGTTTTAATCTGCTCAAATATTTGGCTCTTCCTGAACTAGTGTCAACCTTAGATAGTAAGCTACTCAAGTATTTGGCCAACGTCTTACAGTCTAAGGTGGTGGCAAGTAACTTCTGAGCAATTTTCTAGCTACAATATGATCTGTGCACATTCTGTCTTCTGCCACAACTTTGCATCACCTTTTCCTACAATCTGTACTTCACATATTTCTTTGATCGTCAATCTTTTCTAAAAATAGTCTTATTCACTCTATTTACTCTATTTACTTTTTCACCATCCATTTTCTGTACCAACCCAAGGAGATCTGGCTTTTCTTTACCATTCCACTGAATTGACTTTCATGAAGATAACCAAGAGGTTATTTCCTATTTGACAAGTTCAATGACCATCTAGTCTATACCTGCCCTCTTGCCTTCCCTTAACATTTTACAATGCTAACTGATCTTCCCTTCTTAAAATAGTAGTAGTACTAGTAGTAGTAGTAGTAGTAGTAGTAGTAGTAGTAGTAGTAGTAATATCTTATGGAGATCTTTCTATTAGTCCTGTGGTCCACTTCTTTTCTTATATTATTAGTGTCTTTAATTTTTTATTTCAATAGGTAATTCTGATGTACTCCCCTACAACAACTATTACTCTATACATCCTCTGAGCTTTCTCTCTGTATTAAGTCCAAAATTAACACTTCTGTTCTAAATCTACTATCAGGTCTCTGTCTATCTAAATGTCTGTGGAACAGTTCCATCCAAATGTCTACAGGTGCTCCACTCTCAGAATGCAAACCATCTTTATTATCTTATCACTGATCCCACATGAACAAAAGACCCACAAAAATAAATTTAAAAATTTAAAATAAATTTAAAAATTAATGAAAAACAAAGAATAATGTAAAAAGAAGGGGGAAAAGTTCATAAAACTTGTCTATTCTTTTTCATGCTTTCTCTATGTTTATTACCCAAGAAGACTTGTCATGCCATCTTTTAAAATTCTGTTGTACCTGTCTCTCTCCTTTTTTATTCTTAACTTTGACTGCTTTGATAGCCTACTGTTTTATCTTTCCTTTCTCAGCATTACAGTTTTAATTTGCACAAGCTTAGTTTTTCTTGACTGCTTTTTTTTTTGAAATGTAAATTTGATTGTATTGAGTTTCTTTTAGACCTTCAGTAACTTTTTGGTGACTACAAGGTGAAGCTCATGTTCCTGAAAAGGACATCAAAAAACACCTTCATATCCTGTCTCCTTCCTCTTACTTGCCTCATTATGTTTTAAAATTACTTGCCAATATGCAATCTGGCTCTAACTGTATCAGATTATTTGCCACTTTCAGTGTTAGTCTCTCTACTTGGAATCACCTTCTATTTTGATCATTCTACCTTATTTATACTTTATTCCAACCCTTCCCCCAAAACTTCTGTTTTTATATCTGCAATCATAAAACCTGATATACACCGTCATCTCTTTAAATAACTATCTTTATTTGGAGTTTGAACTTCTTAAGGGCAGAAAGATGACTTATTAATTTTATGTTTCAAGTCCTTAATGCATTTTACCCAATAAAATGTGTTCAGGGAATGAAAATCTTTTTTAAAGATTTTATTTATTTATTTGACAGCAAGAGAGATCACAAATAGGCAGAGAGGCAGGCAGAGAAAGAGGGGGAAGCAGGCACCCTGCAGAGCAGAGCCCAATGTGGGGCCTAATCTCAGGACCCTAAGATCATGACCTGAGCCAAAGTCATAGGCTTAACCCTCTGAGCCACCCAGGCATCCCTAGGGAATGAAATATTTTAAAGGGAAATTGGTTTAGAAAAATCTGTTTGGGGGCCCTGGGTGGCTCAGGGGTTAAGAGTCTGCCTTCAGCTCAGGTCATGATCCTGGAGTCCTGGGATCAAACTTCCCTGCTCTGCGGGAAGCCTGCTTCTCCCCCTCTCACTCCTCCTGCTTGTGTTCCCTCTCTGGCTGTGTTTCTCTCTGTCAAATAAATAAATAAATAATCAAAGTAAGAAAGAAAGAAAGAAAGAAAGAAAGAAAGAAAGAAAGAAAGAAAGAAAGAAAGAAAGAAAGAAAGGAAGAAAGAAAGAAAGAAAGAAAGGGAAATCTGTTCGGGGTGAGTGGCGGGCTCAGTTCAGTTAAGCATCTGCCTTTGGTTCAGGTCATTATTTCAGGGTTCTGTGATCAAGCCCCGCAGCATCATTGTCATTGCCATCATCATCATCATCACCAGAACTACAGGGTGCACTGCTCAGCAGGAAGTCTGCCTCTTCATCTCCCACTGCCCTTCCCCCTGCTCATTCTCTCTCTAATATAAATAAATAAAATCTTAAAAAAAAAAAAAAAAAAGAGAGGCGCCTGGGTGGCTCAGTTGGTTAAGCAACTGCCTTCGGCTCAGGTCATGATCCCAGAGACCCAGGATCAAGTCCCACATCCGGCTCCCTGCTCTGCAGGAAGCCTGCTTCTCCCTCTTTCACTCCCCTTGCTTGTGTTCCCTCTCTGGCTGTGTTTCTCTCTGTCAAATAAATAAATAAAATCTTTAAAAAAAAAAAAAAAAAGAAAGAAAAGAGAAATCTGTTGCATCCAGATTTTAAAAGGCCTTAAATGTCAGACTCAAAAAACTTGTTTATTCTGCAAATATCAAGACTCCATTTGTGATTCTTTATCAGGGCCATAATTAAAAAAAAACAAAGTGAGTGTTTACATAATATTTTTTATATGTCAAGTTCTGTTCTGAGGTTATTTAATGTCAATATACTCATTTAATTATTACCTATTTTCTTACAGCTTGGGAAACAGGCACAGAATGATTAGATATTTTACCCGAAGACACAGAGTTAGTGTTGGGGCTGAGGTTCTGACCTAAGTCATCTTGGCTTGCTGATTGGTTTCAGTACTGACTCTAAGAACACATTCAATGAAACATTATAGCATGACTACAACCTTGCGATTAACTGGAAAGAGTAGAGGCAGGGAGACCAGTTAAAGGACTCCTGTGTTTATCCAGGCTCAAGGCAGATGGAAAGGGAAGATTTTCAAAGAATTGGATGATTTACTAATCTACAGACATGTGGGTGATAAAATGTGATAGAGGGAGAAATCAAGGATAAAACCAAAGTTTCTTGTCCAATTGTTAGGAAAAGGATGAGGTCATGTGAACAACAGAGGATTAAGACATGAAGGAGAGCATTTTGGGGGCAGTACATTCAGTGTCCAATAAACATGGCAGTAGAACTGAAGGGGTGAGAAATGCAGTTTTGAAGTGAGCAAAGGGATAGAAACCAGAACAGAGAATGTACTCCTGATTTCAATGAACTCCAATAGTTCCCCTCCAACAGCAATTAACGAAGTGTGGTCTGTCTATAGCGGCATGTGCCATATAGCGAAAGGCTGAAACTGCTATGCTCTCAGGAACACACTATGGAAAAGTTCAGGAAACACTTAGCATAATAATATTCCTAGGCTGATGCCGCATACATTTACCTTTACAGTCCAACTCATCAGAATTGTCCCCACAGTCATTCTCACCATCGCATAACCTGCTGTGAGGAATGCAACGACGATTGTAGCAGGGTCTGAAACCTCTTCGACAGCTTCTGTTTTCTGATAAAGAAAAATAGAAACATAATTGGGGGGTCTTACAGAAGTATTTTCACAAAAAAGAAAATCAGAGGTGACTTCTCATTTCATAATGATTGGGTCACAGATCTACCAAAGAAGTGCTGTACAGTATCCAAGCTCTGGATTAGAATATTCATGCATTATCAAGGAATTCATTCATTAAAGATTACTTTGACTAAGTGCTTTAACTTCAGTGATTCATACTTGGAGATCTCTTTAAATTATACCCACATTATTATTTCTGATATTTGTGTCAGCACAGAAATAAACATATATTCAACTCTCAAGAAATAGGGTCTGTACCTCAAGAGTCATAGAACACTCTTAACACCTATCTCCTATCTCCTTTGCATTTCATAAGTCTTTTATAACAAGAAAAAAAAGTGGCAAAATATGTATTCCTGAATCAGTGAATCAGAGCTTACCTAAATATCCATAAATTTCTCTTAAAAATCATCTAAAAATTCCAAATTTCCTAAGGAGAAGAATATTTGCCTTCTGAATTCTATTTACCTTAAATAGAGTCTCCTAACATTTTCTGATTTGGGGCAGAAGGTACTAGCTGCCATTTACTGAACATCAATTTTGTGCCTGACTCTATAATATGGAGCAAATGTAAACATACATTTGTTTATTTCGTGCTCTAAACCAACATTCAAACTACGTTTGTTTGTAAAATATGGAGAAGCATCCTTGATCATATTAGTTATGCACTAGTGGCTTTAGGAACAAAGATTTAACTTCAGGTGTGATTACAAGGCCTAGAATCTACACCTAGGGTTGCCACACTATAGCACACAGGCCCAATGCAGCTTGGGAGCCTGTTTTGTATAGCTCTAACACTAAGAATGGTTTTTATATTTTAAAATAGTTGTAGGGGTACCTGGGTGGTCAGTCATTAAGCGTCTGCCTTCAGTTTAGGTCATGATCCCAGGCTCCTGGGATTGAGCCCCACATCAACCCCTCTGCTCAGTGGGATCCCTGATTCTCCCTCTCCCACTCTCCCTGCTTATGTTCCCTCTCTAGCTGTGTTTCTCTCTGTCAAATAAATAAATAAAATCTTAAAAAAAATAAAATAAATAGTTGTAAAACAATTTTTTTAAGCAAAGGATATTTCACAGAGAGCATCTTTGGTCCATAAAACCTAAAATACTTAACTAGCTGAAACTTTGCAGATAAAGATTGCCAACCCCTAGGGGTTCATGTGAATATTATCTTGCTTCTCATAAGGTAAGAATAATGTGAAATATATTCTTAAGACAATTCATAATATATGTGAATTTGCAAGCTGATTATTATTATATTTTTATAACCTTTAATATTTTCATATATATTGAGGTAAATTCACAAAAAATTTAGTTACAGATCAATCATGGACAAATTACATCTATCATTTTAACTGAAAGTATGTGATCCTGTAACATAAATGAATGAGAAAACCACCTGCGAATTTCCCAAACTCTACCTTCCCCTTATTTTAAACACTCTTTGACTATTTAGGTATAATTATTTTCTAATGAAACAAAGGAGAAAAGCAGAAACCAAAAACAGCAATTCCATGTACAGATTCCTGAATTTTACAGAGTATATAATACCAATATTCTAATATTATAGTACAAAAATAAATCATACCAATTTAGAAATAATTTGGAAAAATTCTACAGTAACTATTAATGACTATGCATATACAACTTTCCAGGAAAAATACTGTTGTGATGAAGGCAAATATCACTGGCTTAATGGGCTCAGAAAGCCAATCCCGGCTCCCACGAGAAAGTGAAAGTTTGACTATCACTTAGTGTTATCTACAGAGGCACCACTAGATAGATCCATGCTTGTTGAAGAGGATGACTAATGCTATCAGTCTTTGTACCCAAAGACACTAACTAACTCTGGGCCAATCCTGGAGGCAAGAGTAAGGACAACAGTTTAATCTCAACTCAACAACATGCCATTATTGACTGATAGTAGACCTTCGTGCATGGTAAACTTACAACATCCACCAATAACTAATCTTTCTGACATATTCTTAAGAATGTAAGCCCAAAACCTATTGTTTCATGATAAGTAATTAGATAGTTTAAACAAAAGGCCCCTGTTGTACTTAAACTTGCCCTTTATAGATGGAAAACCATGAGAAAATTCTTCACTGAATATTGTGGGTCCTAAATAGGACATAAGAAGTCCCATTTGAATAAGAACACAAAGTCAAAATCAATTACCTTAGACCTACATGTTAAAGAGAGACATTAAGGAAATCATACATGTGAACTAAATGGAGACAATAAACCCAAAATTATGAAAATAATTTCAAACTTCTCCCTGAAGTTTGATAGACACTTACCACAGTAGAGCAGTTTTTCATCTGACTTATCCTTACAGTGAGGCACACCATCACAGGTGAGCTGATAATCAATACACTCTCCATTTCCACATTCAAACTCTGAATACATGTTGCAAGATGAATTTTTAGCTGAAAGGGAAAAAAGTCAATGTTTTGACTCAAAAACAAACATTTCTGGTACCATGACAACTGTTTCCATTAATCTTCATTACAGAACTAAATTAAAATGTATTGAAATGTAAAACAAAATAAAGGGCAATGGTTTATGACATTTCTTTATTAAAAACATTAAAAGGAACACCTTTTTGTTTGCTGTTTTTACATTCCCTTTCTAAATTTTTTGGGGAGTTGCCTCACTTCATTTTTATTTTATACCTATTTGTATGTTTTGCTAATTATTTTGTGACTATATATGCATGGAAAGAAGGATTTGGAGGAGTACGCTTATGCATCTTGCTTAGCAGTCTATCTTAAAAATAAATAGTGAAAAGAGCCATTAAAGGAGCTCTATATGTTTTGAGAGAGGTCTTTCTGTGTGTGTGTTTTCTTATTGGAAACTATATTCTTCAACACATTGAAATTTTCTAGTACATGGAGTTCTCATTTTTATTTCTTTCTTTATTTTTATTTGAGTATCATTGATGTTCAATGGTACATTAGTTTCAGGGGTAGAGTTCTCATATTTAATGCTTGTCTTGATTCATCTCATCTAAATCTACCTCCAACTGATCTTTCTCCCTAGCTACCTTTTGAAGAAGTCTCTGTAGCAGCTTTCATCATTCAGAAGTACTGGAATTGCTAAAACTAACCTCATCAGCCTCCTGTTCCATCCATGGTGAGAGGTCCCGGGGGCAGGGACCGCCACATGGGGCCAGCAACAACTCCTTGAACCACAGGCAACTGTGGGTTGAATTGGTGGTGCCCAATCAATAGAAAAGCATGTGCACCAGAAGCTTATGGGCTCCAAATGACCACTGCTATATGTCCCATTTCTAAAGTTCAAGATTTCCATAAGAAATTAAAAGCCTGAATTTTTATGTGACTTGGCCAGTCTGTGAGGCCAGACCAATAGCAACACAAAAAACATCTTTCTACAGCTAGGTTTCATCCCTGGAATGCCAGTATGTGACCCCTGTTTTAGAGAAATCTCCCCTGGGGGAAATGGACCTGTTTTTATGCTTAAGCAATAGATTTACCAACAAATATTGGAATCCAATTTTGTGTTTGCATTATGTATTGTTTGCTTGCTTTTACTCACTCCATTGCTAGTTGAATAACTGTAGAGTAAAATCCAGTCATATAATTATATTGGAGGTAATTGGAATTAATTTATCTCTACTAATGCAGAAAACATAGCTAATTTTAGAATTTACTATCAATCTCTTTTCAAAGGTGTATTTTAGGAATATTCAATCACACGGCTAGTAAAACTACTTGAAGTTTCCTGTGTTTTATTTCTTTATTGTTCCTAGAATTTATCTCATTTTTACAGATTATCCATTTTTATCTACCTATGACTTCTAACCGAACTATTCCAATGTTCATTTTTTTTTTTTAATTTTCCAAAACAAATTGTTTTTTTCTTGGTGCAGACTAAATTTGCAGGTCAGGTAGAAAGTCATTTTGCAGAAAGTAATAAAGAATTTAAAAGTCTAAAAATATCATCAATTTCAAAGGAACAAGTGTTAAGAAGGCTACTGGCATTATTACTCACGATCACTTTCTAGCATGAACGGAACAAAATTCACTTACTGAGAGGCTATTGACTTTTCCAACTTACTCTCTACTTTCAACATATTTTGTTTAACTTCTCACTTGTAATGAAAACTGTTAGGAGTGAAAATGCAAATTTTGCTTTTGTAATTATTATGCTTTTGAGGGAAAAATATTCAGAACAAAAGTGTTTTTATTATGCAAATCAAACCTTATATAAGTACAATTCTTGCTTAGGTATGTTCATTTGAAATAGTATTGAGTATTTTAGACTTCTTTGCAAAAACAAATGTGGCTCAGCTGTCCTCTAATTCTCTTACAAGGTAATTACTTCAATTATATATGTTATCCTTATTTCTGTTTGTGGATGTTGATAAGGTTAGGAATGTTGTATAAAATGGAATTGCCTAATCTTTCTGTCAAGAGTTATGACAACACATGGTTTTCCCTACATTGGCTGGAGGGAGGAGTTAGTAAATGGCCTTCCGCCCCTTCAACACTGCCATTAGCATTCATGAATTGTTCTGGATGAACTAATTCAGATGTGGATTAGATATGCCAAAAACATCCTCATTTCCCAAAGATGGATTTGACAAGAAGTTACTCTCCAGTCTCTCTGCACGACCACAGGATTTCAATATGAATGCACCGTGGATGTGGATACAGGATGCTTCTAAAAGGTCCCTCAGCTCTGAGAAATGCAGTATCACTCTGTAGTTGCGTGTGAATATAACTGTGCTTGTTTAAAAGATAGTTTTCTTTCTGATTCATTCCCTCTCATCAATAGAGAGAAGCAGGTGGCTTAGCAGGGACAGATGTATCTAATCTATTTTGGAGCAAGGGCAGGCACCCACTGTATACAAATATGCCTTGCTGCTTTGACTGAAGGCATTGCTTGGCTACTGGCCTGGAGTGGCCTGTGAAAGAAACATGAGTGAGCCTGACGCATGGCTAACACTCCAGGCTTACAGATGGCATCTGATCCAGACCATTACAGCTGAAACCACAGAAGTAAACTGAAAGAGAGTTTAAGCAATTGCCTGAGCAATTCAAGGAAGTGTTAGGTTACTAAGAAATATGGGAATTCGTGGCCCGGATTATTAAAATTGGCTGCCTTCATTTAACGTTCACTGACCATTTGCATCACTCCCTTGTCTGCGCTGGCACAGTCTTAAATAGGAGTCTTTCACTTCTTTCGCTAAGAGGTGCCCCTTGGGTTGTGGTACCAATTTGGAAAACGAAAAGATATGTGTATATTCTTGTGTTAGGTGCAATAGTTTTTAAGGTAAAGAAAATAATGTTGAAGTGCTTGCATTTAAAGTACATGACAGATAAAACAGAAGATCCTCCCGGTAAATAAAGACCAAAAGAAGACTGAAGATAAAGATGACATATACTTATAGCATCTTGATACTTATTTTTATAGCGTACACATACCCAGCTCTGTTGATTTTCTAAAATGAAGACATAAGATGAGGATATAGAGAAGAGGGGGTAAAAAAAAGCAAAGCAATTGCCACATTCTGGGAGTGAGATCACCAGTTTCCAACAAGATGTTTGTCTCTTGTCTTTTTATACACAAATAGTCTTAATGTTAAAGATAAATTAACATTCTTTATGTTGCTGGCTAATTTCTCATGGCAACACTGGAACACTTGAACTCTTATTTATTTTGACAACAGTTTGAAAACTTAGCTGCTAATAAGTGTAGACTGTAATGGTACTAATTAAAGATTGTAATGCCTTTTGGGAGGTATAAACATCATGCAAGGCTGCAATGTTACTTTCTTAATTAACCATTTGGAAATGATTACAAATAAGCTGCATGAGCCATTCTCTCTCATTTACATACTGAGATGGACTGAGTGGTTTTACTACAAGGCTACTTACTGATCTACTGCCTATATACTGGTTTATTTCAGCTTTAATTAATTTTGCTGTTGACTTAATTCTCAAAGTTGTAACCGTAACTTTTCAGATGATTTGCAGGTAGTTCTCTAACTAATCCCAAACTTTCCAGCCCACAAGAGTGGGTACACCATTTGTCACTGTTTTGGTTATCATTATTTATCATATGGTATTACAACTAAGTAGGATGGTGAATTGAGTTCTTTTTAAAATAGAGAGATATGCCAACTGAGCCCCTAAGATTGGAGGGGAGTACAACTTCATGAACACTAAAGCAATTTCAACATTCACGCGTGCCTTTTGAGTAGTTATATCACATCACATTTCAATTGTCTTTACTTACTCACACATCTGTTGTCATCTAGCAATATTCGATCCCCCCTGCAGGAACAATTCACTCTCCCATTAGGAGTTAAAAGGCACAAGTCGTGGCAACCTCCATTTAATAAGGAACATGGAGAAAGTTCACCTGCAATGAAGGGACTTTATTGGTGACATTTTATATTGAATTCCTATTCTATGTTCAACAGAGATTAATAGAAAACTGTTAAACTGCTCCCATCTTTCAAAGAAATAAACAAGGAAGATTCAGGACTTTTGAAAATCCAAACATCACAAAGACAAGAACATTAGAAAAGCATGTAACATAAGTCATTATATCTTCTAGAACATTAGTTAAGGATGCCATGACATTAAATGAACTAGTATTAATTAAAAACATAATGACACTCTAGGCTGCAATTTTTATAGGTATTCCAGTGATTAAAGAACTTTTAAGCCCAGATGTAAAGCTTACTTATCAAGAAGTATTATTTTCATGAAAACAACTTGATTTGAATATTTGAAGATTTAGAGTGAGAGAGAATAAATTTTCAGAAGAAAGTGACTAAAAAAGAATTGTTCTTCTGGTGATAAATTAGAACTACAGAAGTTACCTTGAGCATTTCAGATAAGTTTAATATATTGAGTAGTCAAATCCTGAACACTATCCCCAGGAACTTTAAGAAAACAAAATCCAACTAAGTATTACTAGAAAACATAATTTTTGAGAGATTATATAATTAATAAATACATTTAGTTTCTAGTGTAACTTACAGCTATTGGTGTCATTGGCAACAGCTATGATTCCCATTGGTTGATGGGGAATATCAGAACGAAGAATTTTTGTATCTCCTCCTGTGTATTTGTTGGAACGCAGAATAGCTCTTCTTCCCCAGTCTGACCAGAAGATATAATTGTCATAAACAGCTAAACTGAGGAAAGTTCCTGGCCCAGATTTGACAATCACCTGAAATAAATTTAAATATATATATTTTTAAATGAATATATAGATACTTCTGTATCCTCATCTATTTTTGATTCCAAAATTAAAAAAAATATATATATAAGATTAGTTGGATTTAATCAATTAAAATCATCAGATAAAAATGCATTTTACAAATGTATTATCATAAAACTCTTTATAGCTTATTTTAAATGTTTTAATCATTCTTAGTATTTACAATGTGCTTATTTACTATTTTAAGTATATTTCTATTTACTAATCATTCAGCTCATACAAGCAACTGCATTTTTTATAAAACAAAATCATCAGGTCAAAAATAAGAGATTATGATTACTAATTAAACATTTATCTTTACTAAGAATCATCAGACAGTCAGTGAATACTCATCAAAATCTCAAAACTATAAAAGGAATATAAAAAACTGTAAGATCCAGGTTTTTCCTTCAGAAAATTTTCACCATGAATGATTAAAACAGCTCTACATGTACAATGGCAAATAAAGTTTAAAGGATAAAACTTCTACTTAAACCAAAATAAAGGATTATACTTATTTCTCAATAAACAAATAAAAAAGTGAATAACATATATAAAACAAGACTTTGAAGCACATTGGACATCAAGTAACAAAGGCCAAGGATTCCTAATTAATTTAGGAAATAAACTGAATGAGTCTCATGATGGCCATGGCTAAAAGCCTGAGAGAGATTCCAGTAGCAGCTTAGCATAGAAGAACCCAACAGAACCTAGACAACTTCCTGAGTGGGATAGGACTGAGAATTGAAGGACAGTGGGATTAGATCTCACAGGCAGAATGTCAGAGAAGATAATGTAACAGAAAGATAACTCTAGGTATCTGCATAGGGCTTTCCTGGAGGATTCAGCCAAGTACTAAGCACATGTACAATCATCTGAAGCAACTTGAGGTTGGTGAAAGAGCTATGTAAAAGGATCAGTGCTCAACTCTTTAGGAAATCAGTGGATGAAGAGTAATAGTTTAAATATGAACATTTATTTCAGAGTTGAATGAAGAGATCAGATAACCAGAAGACAGAATGTGACATGAGAAATAGAGAAAGAAAATAATCTTATCACAGAGATATAATTAATCATTGCTTTGAAATAAGAATATATACATTTTTTCTCTCTCTCTTCCCCCTCTGCCCCCTGCCCCCAGCAGGAAGGCAGGCACTGCAAACCAGGAAAAGGTTTGTCACCTGAACCTGATCATATTGGCATCATGATCTCTCAGCCTTTAGAACTGTAAGAAATAAATGTCTTGTTGCTTAAGCCATCCAGTCTATGATATTTTGTTATAGCAGCAGCAGCTGATTAAGCCAACAGTTTCACTCCTTCCTCTTGGAAGAGCCAAGCTTTAAGACTTGTAACTACTCTAAGTTTCAATATATATCCATATATATATATATATTCCATATATATATATATATTTTTTTTTTTAACCTAAATAATGAAGGAAAGATTGTTTGTCATGAGAGTGTAAAAAGGATAGCTGCTCTAATGTGCTATATGGGAAGATTTTCCTGAGAAAGTGAATGATGAGGAGTTGATAGGAGAGGAAACGAGAAAGACAGAGGTATAAATGCCAAGAAGAAAGAACAGAAAATATGGTGAAAATGTGGGATAAGGGCCCATGAAAGTCGCTCAGACGTCTAGAGGGTCTCATGAAGAGTCTGGTGAGAACGGTCAGTAGGGCAAATGTATAGGGCCTTCCTTCCTACAGACCAAGGCTATGAATCTGAGTTCTGTTCTGAAAGTTACAGTAAATAACTCGTGTTTTTTAAAGCACATTAATATCATTATTGGTTATTGTTTTAAAGATTATTCTGCCCCTGGTGTAGAGACTAGATTAGATAAAAACAAAAGAGCTGCAGAGAGACCAATTAAGATCAGCTGCATTTGTCCAGAAAAAAGGATAACACTTGATGTTTTCAGAAGGGTGAAGAAGAATACAAATAGCAGAGCAGTATTTGGAAACAATGGACTTCCTAATTCACTTTTTATCCAAACTCATGAGGCTTTTCACTCCTTCATTCATTCATTAGTCCTTTTACCATTTTTTTTTAAATGGTGAAAGTTAACTCTTCACAAATGTTTACGAGGTACAGGATGTGTACGCATTACACATATAAAACATAATTTTAATCTCCACTTTGATAGATGAAGATCATTTCATCCCACATTCATTGATGAGGATTGAAGCTTAACAAGGTTATATAATCAATGCAAGGTCACAGATTTACTAAGTGATTTGAGACTATTTCAGATCCAAAGCAACTGAGATATGATTTCAATTTTATATATAAGATTTGTCGGGTGCCTGCATGGTTCATATGGTTAAGCATCTGCCTTCAGCTCTGGTCATGTTTCCCATGTCCCGGGACCCAGTCCCACATCCGGGCTTCCCGCTCAGCTGGAGTCTGCTCCTCCCTCTCCATGTGCCCCTCCCCCAGCTGGTGCTGTCTCTCACTCACCCCTTTCTCAATAAATAAAATCTTAAAAAAAAAAAAAAATTGCCTTAGTTAAAGAAAATAGAGAAATTCTTCTTTGACATTAGCATATAGGTATATGCTGTCTTTATTATTTTATCTATGCTCCTTCAAATTAGGAATTATAATAATACTTTTGATTCTTTCTATCTGTTTGCAAGAACAAAATTCACACTTCAATGAATCACTAAGAATGAAAACAAAATTCTAATATTTAGACATAAATAAAATTAGTTGTTGTTGTTGTTGTTTTTTAAGATTTTATTTATTTGACAGAGAGAAACACAGCCAGAGAAGGAACACAAGCAGGGGGAGTGAGAGAGGGAGAAGCAGGCTTCCCACCGAGCAGGGAGCCCGATGTGGGGCTTGATCCCGGGTCTCCGGGATCATGACCCGAGCTGAAGGCAGTCGCTTAACCAACTGAGCCACCCAAGTGCCCCTTAAAATTAGTTGTTTTTTAATGGATAACAAATAGCTTAGCTTACAACAATAAAAGTTTTTCTATGTTGTTACCAAAAGTCTATTTTGTATACAGCAACTTTTATGAATTTTAACACAGATTGAGTCTAGTAGTTTACTTTCTACTTCTGCTGACACAGAGAAAGAGGAAAAAAAGCAACATTAAACTCAGTCTATAAGTATGCATGTTGCTTTAATAGGGTACAATAGGTTCTACTAAGAATTGAGCTGACTCTAGACATCTCATTGCACTGTTATAGTTCCATGTGGAACGGACATGTGAAATCCACTAAACTATACTTACTCATCTCCGTGTTAAAATATTTTTATCATAAGTTCACAAATACTGCATCTTGTAAGCCTAATCAGCATCTTTATTTATAGTGCAGAAGCTTTGTCATCATAAATTGCACTTTATCATGTTGAATGGAAATGTACCATTATGACATAATTTTGAGGCATTTTCACCTTCAACGTATAAATAACTCATGTTTCAAAATAAGAATCATGTTCATTCAGAAAATGCATTTCTTGACACAGTCAATCTCACAAGTGTCCTCTAGATAGGCAATTAAATTGGTGGCGCCACATAGACTTGAAATAATGTGTCAGGAATTTAATCATGAATCGTATGATTTTCCATCTTGAAACTTCCCTGGTGCCTTATGGAAAGCATTAGAACCAATGATAGAATACAAAAATATTTTCAGTTTTATAAACCAGACAACATAATTCCAACACCCAGATGCTAAATGTTATACCAAACAATTTAAAAGCCAAGCAAACAGGAGGCTTGCCAACACCCCAGTTGATTGCCTCACTGACATGATCATAAAGGATCATACTGAGAAATGACAACTTGGCTCCTGCCACAGTCAGGCATAACAAAGTGTTACGGATTGCAAAGAAACAACTGTCATTGCTTTAACTTTGGAGAGAATGGTGATGTGGTCAATCATCAACTCAAAACTGAGAACTATCTAATTTAAGAATAGCTATACTTGGGACACCTGTGTGGCTCAGTTGGTTAAGCAACTGCCTTCGGCTCAGGTCATGATCCCAGAGTCCCTGCTCAGTGGGAAGCGTGCTTCTTCCTCTCTCACTCCCCCTGCTTGTGTTCCCTCTCTAGCTGTGTTTATCTCTGTCAGATAAATAAATAAAATATTTTAAAAAAGAATACCTATATTTAACTTGCCTGAATGTGTTTGAAGAACATAAAGTATCAAAACATCATTAGTATCCAAACAAATTTGAAAAGAGCATGCACAACAATCATCTAAAAGGCTGCCTATTGTTTACCAGCCTCGATTAAAAAGGCAAACCCATTATAGAGGTAGATTAGAGAATGAATTATTTTGATTTTAAACTCTTTCTTTCTAATCTATTGACCATGTTCGACCAGATGCCAGAGGACAATGAGACAGGTGACCACAAGGAAGCCTGCTGAAGGCAGAGAACAGATGGAAGAATCCGGGGAAAAGATCTAGAGGATATGCCTGAGGGAAGTAGCAGAAGGGAACCCTATTCTGAGATTCATTATTTTTCTCCAAATAAGCTATCTGCCTCAGTACCCTAATCTATAAAATGGGATAGTAAAAAGCAATGACTTTGCTCTTATTTCAAGGAAATAGATAGGATAAGACTAGGTCACAGAGAGGACTAAAAAGAATAAACTGTAATATCCCCGAGGTGTTATAGCCACTCCTAACTGGAATTTGAGCAAGTTTCTAATGTTTTCATTATTGTGCCTTCATAACTTATTACAATAATAAAGTTATAGTTTGTTCAAATTTCTAATTTAGATACATTAGTTTGAGAAGCAAAAGCTGATAGTATTAATAAAGAGTAGAATTAAAAAAAAAAACTGAATCTATTTTCAGTAAGTTTTTTCTGTTTTGAATCCCTTCTAAAAATGTCCACTGTGAGACCCATTCAGGAGTGACTTGACTTTCTCGAGAATCCTTTCCCTGCTGCCCAAAGCAAAATGGCTCCTTCCCGAGTATATCCTGACAGTTTCTACACACATCCATTGTAATACTCAACAGAGAATATCGTAAGAGTTTTTATTTTATCCATCTCCCTGGCAAGACTGAAATATTTGAAATCAGCAATTCCACCTTTTCATTTTTGTAACTCAGGTGCTTAGAATAGAACATATTTAATGTTTGATGATTATTTATTTATCAAATCAGTTAATACAAGAGTGATTAAAAGACATTTTTTCTTGTTTTGGTTTCTTTCTTTTGCTTCTTACTTTTTAAAGGTATATTTATTTGAACTTTGAACTCAGCTTTATACTTTATTTGATTGTACAAAGATATAATCTTTTCTTTGTAAAATGGTATTACCAAATTTGTGTTTTACTGAAACACTGTAGGCATAATCTTCTCAGAATCACATTCATGCCTTTGATAAATATTTCAGTGCTGTTACTCTCTAGATCATTGTCTAAATACAACTCTCTCCTAGCATTTTAATATTCTACTAGAAAAAGTGAAGAGCTAGTTAAAGAAGTATATATTAAATCAAGACCTCATATGTCAAAGTTATACTGAAATGCCAGTCTTAATTTTTCAAATTGGGTTTTACTGAATATCTGACAAAAATCAAATATTATTTTAGATGCTACATTGTGAGAAGTAAAAAAAAAAAAAAAAACGTATCTTGCATAAAAGAATGATTATTTGTATGCATGAAGATTTGTTTTCCACTGTGTGTAAGTATGAATAAAAATGTACAGGGGAAGGATAGAAACAAATTAATTTAACACTACATTTGTAAAGAAAGTATAGTCTAGGATTATCAACCTGGGCTCTGAAGTCAGAATGTTTGGGACTGTTTTTGAACTTTTTCTTATCGGGCAACATAAATTGTTATTTCACTTCTCCAGAGTTTTCTTTTTTCTTTAACAAAACAAGATTAATATGTATCATAAAACCTCAGAAGCTACTAAATAATATTCCTACAACACTTAGCATGGTTACATAGTAAACTTTTCATAAATGTCTGCTATAATTTTTGCATGATGTGGTAGCAATGAGATAAGCTTGTAAAGGTAGTATTTTAAAGTTTTCTGAGCCTTATTCCTATTTTCAATAGTATTACAAATGATATAGAAGCTTTTACAAGAGATCTGCATTTGTAAACAACGCTTTTTCGACTTCTGAGATCACCACGTCATCAAACCTATGCTTAGAGTAAAATTAATGTCTGCTTTGGTAAGATCCTTGAGTTCCATTTCTTTTTTGGTTGCATGTCAACTGGGAAATTTCTACCAAGAGTCACAAAGGTTATTATGCCAATTTATTAACTTTGAGGGGAAATTAAAAATCAGTGATTTTAATTAAGCAAGTCATATTACATTGAAGCTCACAGTCCTGAAACTCCTATCACCTTGAGTTTTAGAACTGTAACTGATTTCCAATTTCAGAAATCAAAGATTTGTGCTTGTTCAACGTGTGAGGAGGAGGTTATATCTTTTTGGAACATACTGTTCTAAACATTCTAAACATTTGTTCTAAACATCCTAAACATGTGACATCCAAAACAAAACAAAATAAAACAAAAAAAAAATGACCCTCACTTGAGCTGTGGAAAGGGAGGTGGGTAGGGGGAAGCCATAACGGGGTGATGGGCATTAAGGAAGGCATGTGATTTGATGAGCACTGGGTGTTATACTGAATTGATGAATCATTGAACATTATATCAAAAACCAATCATGTACTATACCTTGGCTAATTGAATTTAAATTAAAAAAAATGAAGATCTTTAAAAAATAACACTCATTTGATTTGTTAGATGTCACTTAGAGAAAGGGATGAAAGATTTGTGATTGAATGTTCTATCCAAAATATTTATTCAAGCATTTTTATTTATATTATTGTATTGTCATTATTTACAATATATAAAATTATATATTATTTTACTGTTACATTATATTTATTAAATTTTATGCATATGGCCACAGGCTACTCCAAGGTCACTTCAATAAACGTAAAAATATTTATAAAATTATATGTAATGGTAGCAAGGTGAGTTAATAAAACTTTATTTGAATTTTCATAAATATGTGGTAATATCATCTTAAAATTCTTCTTTATTAATCAAATTAAAAGGTATAACTGTTGAGAAAAATAAAAACTCCATAAAAACTATTTAGGATCAGGCTGCTTTGACTATATATACTTTCACATACACATCTTCCTTACTATCCATATGGTTTTTTCAGTCAACTTTGCTGAAGAAAAATTTACATATAAAATGAGTTTAACTTATTTTTAACAATTGCAATAATCATGCACAAACTCCTTTTCACCTCCAATTCCCAACCTCACATCCTTTTCCTCAGAAGTGAACACTGTCATCAGTTTCTTGAGTGATATATACATTCTTGTAAAATGCTGCTTATTTTTAGAATTGCAAAAAGTCTTATATAGTTAAGTGTGATTGCCTATAATCTTTAAAATTAAGAAACATACTGTAAAAATGTATCTCAATTTAAAATTCAGCTTATTCAATAGAAGTCTATTAGATGAAGCAGAAGCTCAAAACAAAAAAAATTAACAGTAATGCAAAATGTTAAGTAAAAAGTATTAACCTTTTTACATTCAGCTATGAGTGTATCTATACATCTAATCTTTCTTAAGATTCTTCAAAGTCCTTGAAATAGTTTTTAATGTCTTATATGACCTGACCCCTATTACCTCTCTGTAATTATCACCTACTATTCTCAATATTCATGCTCTAATCTGGGCACAATGCTCTCCTGGTTGTGTGTCTCAAATATATGAAGCACATATAAAGGCTTCACACTGGATGTTCTCTATGCCTGAGAGATCCTTCCCCAAAATACCCACTTGGCCAACTAGCTCATTTCTTGAAGAATTAGCTCAAAAGCATTTTTTCAATGAAGGAGACTTAATTTCCCTGCTACAACTTGCCTCCCTCTCCTGTCTCACTCAATTCCCTTTTCCTACTCCACTATACATGTCATAAAATTAATGAACTTCTAAAACATTGTGCTAAGTGAGAAAAAGATAGTCACAAAGGACATATATATTGTATGATTCTATTTATATGAAATGTTTAGAATAGATACATCTGTAGATGCAGTAGATGGATTTATGGTTGACGAAGGATGAGAGGAGGGAGGGTTACGGATGATGGCTGAGGATGCAAGGTTTCTCTGTAGAGTGAGGAAATGTTCTAACATTGATGTGATAATAGTTGCGCAACACTGTGAATATCCTAAGAGCATTTTATTGTGTGTTTAATTTAAATGGGTGAATTGCATGGTATGAAATAGTATTTTGGTCAATCTGTTTAGAAAAGAAAAAGTGGGAGGAAGAGGAAGAAGTGGTGATGTGATCTGATTCCTCCAGGCTCCAGGAACAATGACCTTACTATCACAGGATAGAGGTAACTAAAAAAAAAAAAAAAAAAGAGAGAGAGAGAGAGAGAAAGAGAGCAAAATACAGTATCTGCTCTTAAAAAATAAATTTATAAGGTGCAACATCAAATAATATATTTTATTTTTTATAAAAATACACAAAACCACATGTAGTAGCCAGGTATCTGTGTATATATATATATATATATGTATATATATATATATATATCCATATCTATATCTATATCATCTATATCTATATCTATATATCTGTATCTGTATCTGTATCTACATCATCTATATCTATCTATAATGTCCAGGTAATACAAGGACAACTGAAGATGTTAAACAGTGCCATAGTATGCAATATGCAAATCTAGATTTTGAAACTCTACAAGTATTATTACCTGGTTTTTACAATAGAAAATTGTGAAAAACAAATTCCAAATAACAAAGTTAGAAGGGACTCTATATTAAAGAGATTTAAGAAACATATCAGTGATTTACAATATATAGAATTTATCTGGACCCCAATTCAGACTGAGATGCAGATGAAAGTCTCATATATGTACAGAATCTACAAAAACTTTACTAGAACTAGTAAGAAGGCTGAGTAAGTTCAGAGAATAGAAAGAACAATTTTATTTGTATATACCAGCAAAAAAGTTGGAAATTGAAGCTAAATGAAAATTATAATAACAATAACAAAATTGAATTAAATGAAAATTATAATAACAACAATAATAAAATTATAATGTAAAATATTACATACTCTGGGGCAGGAAAAGTGTGAGTGTGGAATATATTGAGAGGGTAGAAAGTAAGGACTTGTTCAAAAAATGATGGGGCATGTCAAGAGAATGCAGGATTCCACTTGCAAAGCCTCTCAGTGGCCATATATGGGACAATATGAGTAACAAAAAACAATGGGAACAGATTATAATGTATGGACTAAAATAAATTTTTATGATTCTATACTGACATTAATAATTGAAGAAATAAAAGATAAATAAATTTGAACTTGAATAAATAAAATTTATTTTATTCAATAAAATTGAATAAATAAAAGATAAATAAATGGAAGGATGGCGGTAAAGTTCTTCCTTACAAGAGATTTCCAATTAATAAATGAGGAAGTAATTGGTTGAAATCAAAAACTATCACTTGACACTTCTTGTAGTCATTGTTTCAGTCAGGAATCATGTCATGAACAATTGCTAAAATCCAAAGACTCTTTTTCCAAGAATATTTATTAATTTCATAGGGGCAAAAAGAGTCACGTTACATAGGAATCATATGTCACTTTAATGAAGTGATTAAAATTAATATCACTTCTAAAGAGACATACCCTTGTCATGTGCCTTTTGATGTGATAGAAGGGCATAATATCACTATAATAGCTTTTCCCCAAATTTTTGACCAGAATTAAATCATGAGGAAATGTCAAATAAACCTAAATTGAGGGACATTCTAAAACAACTAGAAAAATATTTGGCAATGTCTTAGATTATAGATGAAAAGGAAACAGGACAATTTTTTTGCAATATGTAATTCAGGACTCGAATTTGGTCCAGAAAAATAGGCTTTATTGATATAATTGAAATTTGAAAAAGATCTATAGATCATTCAAAAGTTCAATGTCAATTATAATTGTATTATGGTTATACTTGCATTGTTAGGAAAGGGCATACTATACATACTATTTTTTCTATTTGTTATGTCTCAAATTATTTCAAAATTAAAGAGTTAAAACTGCATAATAATAAATATAAAATATTTAACATTTAACAAAATGTACATAAGATCTGTGTACTGAAAACTGACAAATACTAATGAGAAAATTAAAGGCACATAAGACAAGATATGCCATATTTATCAATCATAGGATTCATTACTATTAAAATACCAATTTTTCCCATCATTTACCTAATAGACAGTGAACTCTCAAAGCAAATTCTAGCAAAATTTTTGTTGAAATTCTCAAACTGTATAAAACTTGCATAGAGATAAAAAAATAAAAAAAATCCAGAAGAACTTACTCATTACACTTATTTAATTTTTCACAAAGATACAGAGATAATTCCATGAGGAAAAGGTGATCTTTTCAACAAATGGAGTTGAAACAACTGGAAATATATATAATATATATATATATATATATATATATATATATATATATATCCTTCTGTCCTTTCTGCACAGAAAGGACAGAAGGACAAAAGGATAGGAAAGAAAGAAGAAAGGGGAAAGGAGGACCTCTAGGCCCAGATGGTTTCAATAGTGACTTCTCTCATATAGTCAAGAAAGAAACAAGACCTGCCCAAACTTTTTCTGAAAATAGAGAAGGAAATGCTTTCCAACTCATTCCACAAGACTAGAATAACGCTAACGTCTAAATGTAACAAAGACATTACAAGGAAAGAAAATTACAGATCAATATTTGTTATGACTATCCATGCAAATATTTTAAACAAAAAATAAGAATTCAGATCTAACCTCATATGGAAACAATACCAAATGATGAGCAAATGCAGTTTCTCTCAGGAACGCATGATTATTTTAACATTCAAAAGGGCAATTAATATGTAATTCACTATATGTATTAATGAAATAAAGCAGAAAAAACATGTTATGTCAATAGATGTAGGAAAAACATTTGATGAAAATCAAACCCATTCTTGATAAAAGAATCAGCTTATTATAAACAGAAGGAAATTTCCTCAAATTGATATAGGATATCAATGAATACCCTAAAGCTAATGTGTTACTTATTCGTGAAAACTTGAATTATTTCCCCCTAAAATTATAAAATTTCTGGAAGGAAGCAGAATAAAAATCATTTTTTTATCTTGAGGTAGGCAAAAATTTCTTAGATAAATGCAAATAGTATAAGCCATAAAAGAAATGACTGATAAATTCAAATTCATCAAAATTAAAATGTTTTTTCCCTTCAGATACATTACTACAGAAAATAAAATAAATGGATACAAGACAAGCCACAGAGTAGGAGAAGATATGTGTAACATATTTATCAGGCAAAATACTTAGAATTAACGTAAATAGGGGCGCCTGGGTGGCTCAGTTGGTTAAGCGACTGCTTTCGGCTCAGGTCATGATCCCGGAGACCCGGGATCGAGCTCCATATTGGGCTTCCTGCTCGGCGGGAAGCCTGCTTCTCCCTCTTTCAGTCCCTCTGCTTATGTTTCCTCTCTGGCTATGTTTCTCTCTGTCAAATAAATAAATAAAATCTTTAAAAAAAAAAAAAAAAAAAAGA
>PITA01005234.1:0-113078 GCA_004023965.1 Spilogale gracilis | reverse complement strand
GGGAGAGCCTGGTGGTGGGTACTGGGGACACCTAAAGCGTGGAGCACTGAGTGTGGGGAATGGGGAATGAATCTTGGAACACTGGAAAAAAAAGAAAATTTTAGTAACAATAAAAAAAAAAACCATACCTCTGGTTCCTTCTTTTATTTGTCACTCCCTATACTCCCTCCATTATTCTCTTTCCCTCGTCCTGAGGCCTCAGACTCATCAACTCTTCCAGGTGGAGTTTTGCAGCTTCTGTGAGTTTTCTTTCGACCCTGCTCTCTTAGCTGAGGACACAAAATTCACCAAGTTTGCTAATCTGTCCTGCATCCTCTCACTTGAGATCTGTTTATCATTTTATCCAAAGAATTGCCTAGGAAGGGAATCTTTCTCGAGGCATCTACAGAACTCAAGCTTATTAGAAGACAAATGGAACCAGTGGGGAAATTAATTTGTTTCAGCTGCATTAGAAATCCACATTTGTGTTTTGTGTATCCTTTCAAGCTCGCGTCCTTCTACCTGGTAATTAATATTCCTGAGTCTTGATCGCAGAGTGCGCACCCATCACAGGAAAACTGTGTCGTTCTTTCTTTTGATATTTTTTTGTTCACACGCCTAACACTGCTGTGCAGCCTTCCCAGGGGGATTCTGTTTCAACTCCAAAAGTTGTTAACATAAGGCTGAGCCTGTCCTGTGACCTTATTATGACAGCTTGTTCAAAGCTACAAAAGACAAAGGACAGGAGAAAGTTTAGAAATCGTGTCTGCTACCTACACACATGGTCTCCACAATATGCTAACTTTGGAAATGGTGGAAGCTACAGTCCTAGAAGAAAAACAAAAGCAGTGAACCATTCCTGATTCCTTTCAGCCATTTCAATAGTCAGCAGCTCTCTGGAATCCAAAATCAATCTATTAAAATGCACGGGTGGCCACTATTCAGACAGGCTTCTGTGGCAATTACTCAGAAGGATCCTTTGAAAATATTTTACCAATTTATTCAAATTAGTCAACATCTAAATTAATCCTAAGTGTTAGCATGGAATTCTCGCCATCTGAGAAGGAGAAAAAGCATTGTACTTCGTGAATTCATTTTGCAGAGTGGCTTGAAACAAACATACAGTGGTGGACATAGAATAGGAATACAATGTAGTATTAAGATAAGAAGACAGAATTCAAAATAACATGAAAGCATTTCTTAAAACTACATATATTACACAAATGTTATTTACACTGGTGACAAATTAGAAGCAACAAAAATATCCAACAATGGGAAGCTGATTATGAGCTGTGGTATGTTCATCTCATGTAATGCTACACAGTTGCTCAAAATGACATTAATAGGAGTTAAAATACCATAAGGATATATTTATTATATAATGAATAATTAGGACCAAAACTAACATATACAATATAGTCACAATTTTATAAATAAAAAGCATAGAAGGAAAGGTTTTACGTGGAACACAAATATTTTTAGTCTTTTTTCTTGTCCAGTGTTTCCAGGTATTCTTTAATGAGTATGCATTTTTTATAATGTAAAATTATAAAAATGTTTGTAAAATATCTGAAAAACAAATTGTTGAAATCTGTTAACGATGAAGATTGCCATATCCTGCAACCCAACAATTCCATTCCCAGGTGTGTGGTAGCCAAAAGAAATTGTCACACCTGTACACAAGAATACAAGTATAAGCATGTTCATAGTAACATCGACTAGCAGCAAGAGAACAGAGAATAAACTGGTTTTTTTTTTAAAGCAACACTAACATTGAGTTAAACCAGAGCTGTGTGTATCAACATAAGTAAATCTCAGAAGCATAATGATGACCAAAAAAAGAGGGAAAAAAAATCAAGCTGCAGAAAATACATACAGTATGACATTTTTATAAAGTCTAAAACATCCGAGAGAGTATTGTCCATTGTTTAGACATGCTAATACCTGTAGTAAATGTAAACAATAAAAGAAGTGTATGGATAGAGTACACACCAAATTCTAAATAGTGTAAACCTCTAGGAGGAGGAAGAAGAGATTAAATCAGAGAGAGAGAGATAGGCTTTTTTCCTGTTTTTATGTTTCGTTATATTTTTTAAAAAGATTTAAAACAAAGAAGGTAAAACAAAGCCAGATAGTGGGAATCTGCGTCCTTGTTTATGATTATTCCTTTAAATATGCTTAACACACTTTATAATGCCAGGTAAAATAATCTTTTAATATATGTGGAGTGATTAAATGAATTCCATTGGGAAAAAAGTAGCAAATTTCTCTATTATCTTACACATGATAAAGTTATTTTTATTTGTTGAGTACAAGAGACTGAAAGTAGTTCTGCTTAAAATATGTGTTTAAGTGATCAGAAATGAGAGGAAATTAGAAAATCAAATAGAAAATAGAAAATTACCAAATGAAAAAGGTAACAACCCAAGAAATTGGTAGCCTGAGCAGTTTTTTAATCTGAGATATGTTTGATTACCCAGAAGGCTGTATGGGAAGTATTTATGGGTGTGGGCTCTACACTGTGGTCATACTGTCATAGTTTGAATCTTAGCTCTGCCACTTACTAGCTAATTACCCAAGGCAAGTTACATACTTTGATTAGGTCATCATGCTTTTGTTTCCTCACTTATTAATTAGAATAAATATGAATAATTACTTCATAAGCTAAATGTGAGGTAAGGGGAGACGAAATTGTTACACATAAAATGCTTAGAATTGTGCATAGCTCCTTTATTGCTTAAATGTTAGCTGAAAAATCACTGCCTCAGAAAGGAATTCGCTAAAATCCCTATCTAAAAACTCTTTCACTCTCTATCACATCACAGTTTTATCACCTTCATAGCACCTAATATTTTCTTCTATTATTTTAAGTACTGGTTTGTTTACTAGATATTTTCTAAAGCTCACACTATGATGTAAGCTCCATGAAAGCAGACCCCTTCCCTGATCTCTTCACCACAGTACTCCCAGGACCTACATCAGTGCCTGGCAAAAATATGTATTAAATGAAGAATATAAAGCACATCTCTAGGAGGGAAGGAGTCTCGATAAACCTGAATATTTATTCTTGGATTTTCTTCCAGATATTGTAAGAATCGTGTCTGTAGATTTGTCCAAAAAAATACCAATTCAGCTTTAATCAATGTCGAATCATTCAGTGTGCCCTTTTAATAGTATGCCCGTAACAGAAACGGCATGCACCCATTTTCTACCGAGATAGCAGAACACAGCCTTGTTGTATCACATGGACCTGCCTTCCACCCAAAACTGACTGAATCAGGGATGAATACAGGGAGCTCCAGCCATTTTTATCCTCTCAAAATAATTTGAATAAAGAGCACAGAGAGCATTATCAATTAATGATGGTTGAGAAAGCTAAGAGTCCATGACGTACTGACAGATGGAAAAGGAAGCCATGTCAAGCCAGATACATACTGAGTAAGTGGAAAACAGAGATGAACAGAACACCAGGCAAAGCAAACATGGGAAAGACCACATGGCTCCAGAGAAATAAGAATGAATTCATTTTCTGGCTTTCTGGTTCCCAATTCTACTACAAAATATAATGTGAATCTTAACTTGGGATTACTGAGATCCTCTACATATCATTATAACCCCAGCCCCACCAGTTTGCTAGTGTGAGGGCATGACTATTCTTTGAAACTAAAATAAACTTTGATTGGAACTGTACTGAAATTCAAAGATTTTCATTCAAGATGAATGAAAAAGCAAAAGTGATCCAAACTTACAGAAAAAAGATAATCCCTAGAGAAACACTCAACAAATATTGAGTGGCCAAGTGTAGAAGTCAAACTCAATCAAAATGTAACTCTTACACTTTTAATATCCTTAAGGATGGAGGATTCACTGTAAAGTCAGATGACATTAAAGTCCTTAGAAATAGGCACCATGCCCTAAACTTCTCCAGACTCTTAAAGTTACTCAATAAAGTTCTATGAATACAGTGGTTGCTCAAAAAACATTTTTGAGGGGCACCTGCATGGCTGAGTCAATTGTGCATCCAAGTCTTGATTTCAGCTGAGGTCGTGCTCTTAGGGTCAAGAGATAGAGCCCCACATAGAGCTCTGAATCCAGTGCAGACTCTGCTTGTCCCTCTGCTCCTCCCGCTCTTCTCATCTTTCTCATCTCTCTCTCTCTCTCTCACCTGCACATGCATGGGAGCTCTTTCTTGCTCTCTCAAATAAAGACATAAATAAATTTTTAAAAAACCACACTTTTGGTTGTTCTTCCTACTCTGAATTTCTCATATATTTTTTTCTTTTTTAATTGCATGTTTATTTTTCTATGGATTAGTTTTGCTTTGATATTTTCCACACAAGATCCTAACCTAAATGTCACTAGCACGGCACAGCAATTATTACCCAAGCTATTTTCTTTTTTCTTTTTTTTAAAGATTTATTTATTTATTCACTTATTTATTTACTTATTTATTTGACAGAGAGAGAGATCACAAGTAGGCAGAGAGGCAGGCAGAGAGAGAGGAGGAAACAGGCTTCCCGCTGAACAGAAAGCCTGATGTGGGCCTCGATCCCAAGACCCTGAGCTCATGACCTGAGCTGAAGGCCAAAGCTTTAACCCACTGAGCTACCCAGGAGCCCTCAAGCTATTTTCATTCTTTTGTTTTTCCCCCAACAGAATATAATACCTATACTGATGGAGTATAGCACTGAAACCATTATGAATACTTAAAAAGAAATAAATTCAACCAACTTCTCTGAATATAAAGAGTAAAAGAAGCCTAAAAAATTACTTCCTCAGAAGCTGACAAAGTAATTCTGGAAAGTCACTGTATATTTTCCAAGAGGGAAAAAACACAGAAAAACAATAGGTTTAGCATAAAGATATAAATGGAGTGCCAAAGGCTATTTATTAAAGATACAGAGTATTACAGGATAGTCAATAAAATATGAATACAAATTGTCTGAATTTCCCTCTGAAACATGCCAATAAAAAACTTGGTTGACTAAACATTACCTTCTAACATCCAGATGTGAAAATGTGGAAAACAGACAATAAAATTTTTTAAAATATAGAACCTTCATGTTAATCTAGACTCTGACTTCCCAGGAGCATCAGAACTCTTTCCTATCTCAAGGTTATCTCTGTGCTTCTTAGAGCTACATTAACCAGAGGACCAATGGATAATTACCCATTGTTAAGAAAGTAACATTTCTTAAGAAAGTGTTATTATGCAGAAGAAAACACAAATTCTCTTTAAAAAATTCTAAACTGTAAACATGCTAATAAAATCTGCCTTTTGTTTCAAAAGTTTACTTTATTATAACCTATGACTTCCAGGAACATGGGCTCATTTGAATAAAAAAAAATGACATACCAACATATGATGGTTAGTTTGTTTACCAATTTCCAACATCTATTTTGACCAGGTTGATTACACATAGAGTGATTTGAAACCCCTGGGATGTATATTGCTTAACCTAGGATTTAAAGGCTTATATCCCTGATCTTTTAGAGTCCAATGTGTTAAAAAGGCTTAATATATCAGCACTGTAACTCAACAAAATAAAACTGGAGAAGTGGGCTTGCTTAGGCAAATTCCAAGTATGATTAGCTAGCATTCAAGGTTAGTATAAATAGTGAGATTTTAAAGGTTTGTCTTTTACCAAATCTTTGCTCACAAGTAGAAGGGGTCTTACCACCTAGAAGACAGCTAAAGCAAAAAGAAACTCTATTTAGGTAGAGTACAGTAGCTCCAGCTTGCTTCAGCAAGTTTTAAAGACTTTCTTTTCCTTTCCATCAAATAACCCCTAAAGTGTCATATTCTTGTTAGTTTCCCAAGCAAAAGCAAGAAATACTCCATTAAAAATTTTATAGCTGAGTAAACCAAGTCCCAAAGCACAATACAAAATATAGCAAAAGGAACAATAAGTTTTCACACTGTTACTTTATAAAGTAAGTTTATTTCATGTTATTTTCAGGCTTTCTTTAAAGTAAAAGTTGATTTGTGACCAGAATTGACCCAAATTAAGCACCCAATCTTTCTCTGTTCAAGCTATAATACTGCTTCTTGGCTTGCTTTCCCCAGAAGTCAGTTATTTTTCTAAAAGCCAAGACTTAATTAGATTTGAAGGACTTTTTGTTTCTAACCAAAGCTATAGGATTTTTTCCTAATAAAAATATGAATTGGTGGCATTTTAAAAATTCCTTTGGAATATCCCTTGATGGGGGTTATCATGTGGGAAAGATTCAACTCCTCAAAATTAACCTCTCAGGAACCAGTGAAGAATGGCACACTTATTTATGCCGACCCCTTCTATAAACAGTTTTTTGTCAAAAACCAGTTGAAAGAAATAACATAATTCCTTAACTAGAGACCATCATCAATTGTAAAAAAAACACATTTGCTTAAAAACTATTGATAGAAGGCATATTTTATTTCAAAGATGTTAAAACAACTGCATCAAAGCCAGGAGGGAAATTTCATCTTCTAGGGTCATTATAGCAAAAATAATACCTAGAATAATATTTTGAACTTTGGTGAACCTGTAGACATCTGACTGATCTTCAAATACAGACAATTCTAAGTAAAGAAAATAGAAAAACTAGGGATATTATCATTAACATAGGCTGAGCCTGTCCTGTGACGTTATGACAGCTTGTTCAAAACTACAAAAGACAAAGGACAGGAGAAAGTTTAGAAATCGTGGAAATATTACCAAAGCAACTTTTGATAAGACAAAACTGAGTTTACTCTTATCATGGCAAGGGAGGGCACAATAGGAATTTTTATGACATTTTAGATTCTGGTTTAACCTGGGCCTTTCAATTATAGGCTTGGCTAGAACTCAAGAATCATGATAATGCTAGTCTAGTATTGATGGACATCAATGAGGTGAGGATTTTCAGGCAAATTAAACTCTCTTGGGTGTAAACAGTCATTGGGAGCTAGCTACTGGAGAGTTAAATGGTTTAAGGTTCATTTAAAGAGGTTTTACAGGAAGTTCTGAAAAAACAATAACATGATTTGTAACTTTTATCTAGGTGTGTAAGGCTTCCCTGAGAACTAGAAACAGTAGAACGGTGAAGTCTTGTTAACGTAGACAGTACGCTTTGTGGGTGCGGATGGTTTGATTCTCAACATTCCTGATGGCAATGACTATATAAATGAAGATTATTATCCAAAACTCCAAGATTAAAAGTAGCCTCTATTAATAATTACACTGGGGGCAGCTGATATAAGCTGGAATACTCTTAAGCAAAGCAGGTTGTAGGATTCACCTGTCTGTAACTATAAGACTCCATACAAAATCCCATTCCTTTTCTACACCAAACCAGAGAAGCACTATGTAACTTCAGTAAAGGGATTTGCTCCATAGACGAACCACCTTTCTAGACACACTGAAAACAAGGCACACGGAGAAGAAGACAACACTGAGATAAAGACAACAAATCCCACGTGCCAACTCGTTGTTGGAGGCAGAAATTTTAAGATGCTACTCTTCTTCCTTAGCTTTACTTCCCACCTGGCCCCAGAGGTATCAGTTAAGGGATATAGTTTATATGATCTACATAATAAAAGTTTTGCTTCTTTTTTTTAGCTTATTTGTGTTCAAGTCAAAAACAATATGATGTTTTATGAGCTAGACTAAATGCATTCGAACTGAGGCTATGTGATTTACCCATTAAGTGAACATTGATAAGTTGTTTAACCAATCAATGCCTCAGTTTTCTCATCTGTAATATGGGAACAATTGTAGTAATTACAGTAGGTTGATATGAGGATAAGATGACCTAATAAACATGAAGTACTTTAACAGTACTATAGCAAAGGGCCCGCAAACTACAACCAGGGTCTAATGCCTGCATTTGTACAATTAGCAAGCTAAAAATGGTTTTTACATTTTTAAATTATTGTGGAAAAAACTCAAAGTAAGAGTAATATTTTATAACATGTGAAAATCTTTTAAAATTGAATTTTTACTATGCATCATGAAGTTTTATTGAGACACGACATGCTCATTTGTTTCTATATTGTCTATGGCTGCTTTTGCAATGTGAGGGTCGAGTTGAATGGCTGAGACAGAGACCATCTGACCCAAAATACCAAAAATATTTACTATCTGGCCTTCTATAGAAAAGGTTCGCTGATGCCTGCTATAGCAAATACTGCTGAGTAAGGAAAGGGTTAAGGTACAGGCAGGAAGAGCTAGGGGGCCCCTGACTAGGCTCTGAAATGTCTCCTGGCTGGCAGAAACCCTAATTCAGAGTGAACAAGAGAAAAAAGGGAATAGACCAGACCACGGCCATGGACATTAGGTGTTATTTTTCTTTGGCGGCTGCAGTATAACCACAGAAAATGACCAAACCTCAGAGAAGTCAGTCATAAAGGGTGTTCTCGAAAACCCTTGCTCAAACCAAGAGGGCACAAGAATCTCAAGGTCACAAGCTCCCCAGTCAAGTTTTCAATAAAAGCCCAGTCCCCAGAACCCTCACTGGCAACCCATTCAGGACCCCTATAATTCCAGAGAGCTTCTTTCTGCTCTCACCTTCCTTAATAAACTTTCACTTCACTTCAGCCTTTTGTGGTGTGAGACTCATGCTTGGACTCCATGAGAAAAGAACCCTGAGATCCTGCAACGCTGTCAGTACTCCACCTAGATGCCATTCCTTGAGTAATTCCTGAGCGCCCTTCCCCTGGCTTTGTCTGGTTTTACCTCTAACTGTCTCCCTGCGACACTCTTTGGAGAACAACTGCCTTGCAGCTACCAGAATCACTCTGCTTGCACACGCAGACCCAGAGGGCTGGAAATTCCAGAAAAGGTTACCTTTCTCCCATCCCTCCAGGGCCCTCAGCCAATTTTTTGATTGGTAAAGGACTGTGAAAGCAACTCCCTTTCCTCAAGTTGGAATAAATTCTGAGGGGTAGTTTATACTTCATACATACTTGTATAATTCAGATACTTTTCCCCTGGGAAATGGCTTATCTTTTTGTCTACTCCTTCAGTATATTCTGTAATGTTATGTGAGTTTCTTTCAATGTCACTATCTTCCTCCTTTAAAAAAAAATGTAAGAAGGTAAATGCTAAATTTGTATGATCTGGAAAAAAAAAATGTCCATTGCTTAGAAAGCAGGATACCATTCTAGAAGTCCTCCTCTTCCCAGTGCAGTTGCTCAGTTTGCTGATGAACCTGTGGAGGGCTGTGGTTGGATGATCTAGAGATAAGATTCCTGTCTCCAGGTGGAGTGACTCAGCAGTTTTTGACTCTTCATTATATACCAGGCCCTTACTAACCCCTGAGGACACTGTGCGTAATAAGACCCTGGCCTTGAAAATTTCACACTTTGTGGAATACTCAGTTTCATAAGCCACCAGAGCAGGAACTGGATCTTGCATTATTTTTCACATTTTCTGAATGCTAAGCACAGTGATGTGCTGAATAAATACTTATTATATGTAACCTCACCAATTCTCAGGAATGGAAATCTATCCAGCCAGGGCCAGCGGCTTTATTTCATGTAATTCTGTGTAATTTTTAGTAAAGAATTATTGACATATAACCTAGCGTGATATAATGTCACCAGGCTGAGCTCCTGCAAGTCCTGACTCCTGGTTCCCACTCCATTAATAATTCCTTAGGTGACTGTAGACAGTCCATTTCCTTTTCTAAGCCTCTATTCCTTCAACTATAAAGAGGGCAGATTAGATTATCTACAAGGTTCATTCCTTGTCCAAAATTCTGATTCTTTCAAACTCCCCAATTACTTAGCAATGCCTGACTATTCATGAACTACTAATAGACTTATTTTGGGTCTCAATCTAATACTATTATAAGCACTGAACTATAGAATCCTTAAATGTGATAAACTTTATTTTTCAGGCAGAACCTATATGTCCCATGATTTATTCTGTCTACTTTCAGGCATGATATTTCCCCAGCACACCACTCATAGAGGTTTACAATAAATTCTGAAAAAATAACTGCTCCTTATTTTCTGGCTCACATTTCTAGACAGGTCAAATTCTAATCAATGCCATCTTTTTTCTCTTCTAGCAAATTTCCTCATTTCATCATTTTCAGTTATTTTTCAGATTTATCACCCTACATTTTTTTTAGGTTCCCCAGACCTCAGCATGAGTTTTAAGATTTGTAGGAAATTAAACCAAAACTAGCTCCTGTTCCAAAAATGAATATAAAATCTTGATATAGAAGACAAAAATAATTGGCATTTATTATTTTGATGCCAATAATTTATTTGGTCACTCCAATACAACTGTAGGTGTGTAGTTGAATATTCACCTTGTTAGAATTTTTTTATGAGAAACTCAATTTTTATGTGACTCTAAAAATAAATCCATGGGACACCTGGGTGACTCAGTCAGTTAAGCATCTGCCTTTAGCTCAGATCATGATCCCAGAGTCCTGGGGTCCATTCCCATACCCATCTCCCTGCTTAGCTGGGAGTTTGCTTCTCCCTCTCCCTCTGCCCCTCCCCCTGCTTGTGTTCTCTCTCTCGCTCCCTCCCTCCCTCCCTCTTTCCAAAAAAGAAGAAAACATCTTAAAAGCAAATTCATGTAAAAGAATTGGGGTGGGGGGCAGGCACCTGGGTGGCTCAGTCGGTTAAGTGTCCAACTCTTGATTTTGCCTCAGGTCATGATCTTAGGATCATGAGAGAAAGCTCCACACTCAGGGGGGAATCTGCTTCTCTCTCTCTCCCCTGTCCCTTGGCTTCTCCCCCCACTCACTAGCTTGTGCTCTCTCTCTCTCTCTCATAAATAAATAATCTTTTTTTTTAAAGTAGGCTCCAATATGGACTTGAACTCATGACCCTGAGATCAAGACCTGAGTTGAGAGTTGGACACTTAACCAGCTGAGTCACCCAGGCTCCCCATGCATAAAAATTTTATATTCTTCATGTCTCCCTTCTTTTTCCTTATCTTTGAAACTGTCTCCTCCCAAGGCCTATTTCCATTGTAAGTGAAGAGAATTTTTTCAACACCGGTATTGATCCTTACATCATTTATCCATTGTTTCAAAATTTATTGGATACCCAGTACTTGACCTGGTGCTATTTAGTGAGAATATAAAGCAAGAAGACAGGGAAGTTTTACAAGAAAAGTTGTTAAATTCCATTTTGAAGAACAAGTGAAATTATAAGAAAGAGGATGGAGGCTTGAAGATGAGAAAAGAAAGCACATTCAAGTGTCTGTGAGTGCCCTAGGCTGGCTAAAGCTCAGGATCCTCTAGGAAATGTAGTAGAATTAATCAAATATCAGTATAATGTGTGCTATTTATCTGCAGAACTATCACTGTTTTCTATTCCCAAGCTGGCCCTAATATAGAGCCACTTAGTCTCTGATGAAAGAAAATTAAAATGTTTAATTAATTATTTTTCTAATTGTGTAAGTTTAAAATAATTTAAAATTAATTTGAAAATTTTCACCATCGTTCAGATTCTTCTTCCTTCAAAGTTTTTGTTACCTAAGCCCATCATTCAGCCCTCCCATCTCTGTGGGTTCTACTTCAGTTGTCACTGAGTAAGTAGGAACCAACTGTAAACCAGGCCGAGGGTCGATTCTACATTAAAATTCTGGCATTCAGCATTTCTGGATTTAGAAAGACTAAAAACTAAGCTAAACAGGTGAAAATTGGCTTCAAACCCAAATCTAAATCTCACAATCAGCAGTGTGTGGTATGGAGCCCTGGGTATACAAATCCCTTAAGACCATTGTTAAAAGAAAATATATGAATTTTTTTAAAGAATGATTTTACTTACTCCCCAAAGGGGGAAAAAAAATAAAGGAAACAGCATATTTGGCATAAGCAAAAATGAAAGAAAGTTGCTTTTTTAAAAGCAGAGTGCCTGGTTTACTTCTACCTCCACCCCCAAGAGGTCCTTAATAAACCAGAAATAAACATGAACGTAAATAATAATCCCTCCCCTAACACCTACATCCGAATGGCGTTACAAAGACATGTTTGCCTACACACTCACACACACGCCATGCATGCATGCAGGCATGTGCCCTGAATCCTTGCCCTTTGGCAGATGAACAAAGCCCATGAAATGGAATCAGGTTCAAGGGCGAGACTTAGGTGATCACTAGCAGTCGAACTAAACAGATTGTCTACAATTATCTCTCACCTGCGTGCAGCGGAGGGTGGTGCCATTCAGTATTCCCACATGTTTCCGTTGTATGTGCTCAATACCACCAAACCCTATTCCCTCTTTTCATACTCGTGACTCCATTACCTAACCATGTGAATCTGAAAACGACTGTAGGCAAAGTGAGTATAGCTTAATTGGATCTTGACTTTAGTGTAAAACTTTCTGACGTAGTTCTTTATCCTTTTGCCCAGCTCTGAATGTGATCTTTTTTGGCAACAGAGGATTTCTGACGTTTCATCGGAATCACTTTTGTCACTTAAAGTTTACTCTGTAAAGACAGATATTCACGTGCCAAGTCATTCCCTTGCCAAAATTGTGCTTTATAAGCCAAAAACAAAGGAGGAAAGATGGTCATTCTTGTGCTGGTGGCAGAAACCAAGGGCCAGGGCCCAAAGGTTTCCCAAAGGCCATCTAGAAACGTTCAGGGGGACAACAAGGTTCCTCTCTGTATAAACAATGTCATATGTCAAAGGGAAGCAATGACTTAACTATGTATTTGACATAGTAACACCAAAATGTTAGGGTGACTAACTCTTGGTAATGGGATTACAGATTAATTTTTTATTACTTTACTTATCAAACATAAGCAGTTAGTATATTATTTAATTATAAAAGCTTAAATGTCAGAATATAGTTTCAAAAACTCAGTACCAAAAAGAAACATCAGTACATAGCAAAACAAAAAAAAAATTTTTTTCCCCTAGATCAACCAAACCAAAATTCAAATTTTAGTTCTGTCTGTTATATGATCTTGGGCAGATTATTTATCCTCTCTGAGTCTCAATTTACTTAAAAACTAGCAAGATAATTCCTAACTCATAGGGTTGTAATGGAGATGAAATAAAATTTAAAAGAAATTCCATTTACTAATTTATCAAGATGTACCTTTGCCATTTCAAAGTTAAAAGGGTGTCCTGAGTCTACTTGGGTGCTGCCATCTTATCCATTAATTCATGGAGGCACTTGTGATTTTCTAACTCCCAATGCTCATTCTGTGGATATTTGAAGAAAAAAAAACAATAGGAAAACATTCGTATGTATTTCACATAGTATGCTTTGCATATATAATAATGGTCCTATTAGCAACAATGATAATATGATAAAAATAATGATAATGTATAATCCCTGGGGCTTTATTCTGTGTCAGATTCTGGATTAATCATTTTATATGCACTGTCTCACATTGGCTTCGCAGAGACCAATAAGGTAAACTCTATTATTAGAGGTTAGTAACTTGCCCAGTATCATGGGGATAAAAAGTAGTAGCTAGATTCTCTAGTCCCAAACTGGTATGGCTTCAAAGAGTAGTGCCTAAACCGCTTGATCATCTAAAGAAAGAATGAATTCTGGCCCAAGACATATTTCCAATCTCTTTTTCATTCACACTCTCGTTCTTAGATATTAAACTCTACAATGTGCCATCCTTTCCCTGCGGCATGACAGGAACAGCAAAAATCTAAACTCTACAAACAAGTCTGGTCATGGGAGCTCAGGAAAGTGGCAAAGCTGTGACTGAATCACAATTGTGATGCATGCTAAAGTATCTGCTTCTCAGACACCAAGGTCAGAACAAAAATTATTACAGTGCTGTGGGGCACCTGGGTGGCTCAGGGGGTCAAGCCTCTGCCTTTGGCTGAGGTCATGATCTCAGGGTCCTGGGATCGAGGCCCGCATTGGTTGCTCTGCTCAGCAGGGAGCCCGCTTACCCCTCTCTCTCTGCTTGCCTCTCTGCCTACCTGTGATCTCTCTGTCAAATAAAGAAATAAAATCTTTAAAAAAAATTATTCCAGTGTTGTGATTCTGTTTTCACAGACTCTGAAGTGCAATCAAATCAAACAAAACTGAATCCATTGCAAAATTAATCATCATTCCTCTCAACTCTTTAACCATGTAATCCTGGTTCGTCAGAACAGAGATGAATTCTCCCTTGTCCAAATATAACAGTTGGTCCTGTGTCCTTGACATTTGGTGATCTGATTCCCTAAAGATGATGCCTTCTCTTCCATTTAATAAAATACCATCTGAAAATGTCAAATTAAGGAATTGGGGGACTGTAGAAACAGATACCGTGCCTTCATGAAGTCTAAGAAACAATGCTGTACAGTATTTCTAACGTGTGTTTGATTTTTAACAAGGGTGGTTTGTAGTTTTTAAATTAGAGAAATCACACACACGTTTGTTTCTTCTGTCCTTGGAGATTATAAACACCCAGAGGCAACTCATTTTTGCAGAGTATTTGCCGTCAAGAAGCAATGAAGTGCAAATGGAAGCCGATTGAACCTAGCAATTTGTTTACTCAGAAGGAAAGGAGCTGGAGAAAAAAAAAATAGACTATTTTAATAATTAGCCAGTCATGTTAGATGAGGAACATTATAGTATATGATCTAGCATTATAATAAGGAGGTTGCCACTTTGTGATACAGAATTAACAATTAACCTTCTAACTCAAGAAAAAAAGTCCTCAAAGAGGGGAAAAAGTAGAGAAACAGGCTTCAGTTGTGAATCTTATTCACAATGCCACCAAACTCAAAATAATTCTCTTGCAAAAGTCTGATAAGATAATACACTTGGAGGACTTTCACAAATAGAATGTTTCATGAACCAATGCTAAAGACAGTATTGTTGAGGAATTATAAACCATTACATCTGTCATGGGGGACTTTTCTCAGCTAACTAATGAGAATTCAAATTCTGATAGTCTTTTGTCTAGAACGCCTATACCTAATGTAAATCATAAGAAGAAATGAATGAACCTCTGATGGATAGCCCAATTATTGGCCACCTACAAACTTAATTGTAAGCAGCACTCTCCTTTCCTTTACTACAGATCCTGAACCACAAAAGTCCTTTAACTATGCACCTGGCCAGAACATTTTTTAAAAAATATAGAAGAAACATTCAAACAATAGATATTACCATACATCGTGGAGATGTGAGGGTTGTGACTATGGTTCGACTAAAACCATAGTAATAGGAACCAGGAACAGTGACTTTCTCCAAAGCTCGTCTCTTCATCTTCCTGCCATCTGCCAACAAACGGGGAACCTGAGCCCTTTCATTCCAGGGAAGCATCCCGTCAGTTCAAATGGAAAATTGGCTTGAACTTCAAGTACTCTGCTCTTGTGTAGCAATATCTCAACAGGTAAATTGACCTACAAAGTCCCAATGGACAACAGAAAGCTAAGTGATAGTTGCATCCCACAGACTCTAAGGAGCACAAGAAACAAAGATGCCGTCATTGGGTCAATTTGCTTTTAGTGGCTGAAGGGGAGAAAGGAAAGGAAGGGAAATACCAAGAGCAAAAGAACTAAAAAAAGGGTTGAGGAGAGATAAAGATGGTTTATGATCTTACTGGAAATTCCTAAAAGTTAGCTGTGAATCAAAATAATTCAGTATAGTAAGCGCACTGAACAAGATTAACCCAATAGCTGAGTTCCCAAAATGTTGCTTTACTTTTCATTGCATGATTGTTGTTGCCGGGGCTACTGCTGACCCTGCTGTTCTCCCAGCACTTGTGAGAGGTTTGAAGAACATTTGAAAGCGACAGTCTTTGGAACCCTCTGTTACAATGTACCTGGGTTGTCCACCAATCTCCAGAGGAATAAGATCATGAACATCAACACTTCTTCCTTAGCAAAATAGACTCTTTTTCTCCTCCTTTTATCCCATAGATGTGAATATAATGAGATTTTTATCAAAACCACTTTATCCTACTGTTACATCTGCCAAAGAGAGAGTGCACTACATCCACCTGGCTTCCATACAGAAAATGAAACTTTCTAATAGATTGCCAATTGCTTTGACACGAAAGCTGGAGAAAATGTAACTTATCCTAGAACCTTGTTCCCAATCCGTCTCCCGCACTGTAACTGTCAAATATGGCCCCTAAAATGCCCTTGATTAAAGGAGTGAGCCAAAGAAAAAGTAATAGTCTGCCCAGTTAGGTAGCTATAATCCTCAGTATTGGTAATTACATTTCAAATACTTTGAACTTTGTTGTTGAAGCTCAGAAAGGAAAACCCTGACTCTTCTAAACAAAAGAAGATTCAGATCCTGCAAGACTCAAAAAGCTAAGGATGTTCTAAAATACCTCCTGCAGCTAAATTACCTTCATTTGTGATTTTGTCAGATCTCTCCAAGACAGCTTTTGCCTAGGCTGGTCATCTGAGGAAACCTTACCTAACTATACCAAGTATTCCATGTGGTTCACTTTTCTGAGGAAGAACATCCAGTCTGAAGCCAGGTTCTATTCAGTAGAATATAAATCTGAGGTCTCTCCCACTTTTGGCCAATAGCTCTGAGATTTCATCAAGAAGAAAGAGCTCTCCTGCTCCATCTCAGTCCAGAACCAGCCAGAATTATCTTGTCTGCCAAATCTCTACCCCTTGGCAACATAATGACAGTAAAAGCCTTCTTAAACATGGTGATGCTGTTCTCATATCTTAGTCAATAAAAATGTATTCTTAAATAAAAATGCATTCTTTTTCACTTTGAGTATGTCACAGATTCCAGAAAAGTTAGACATATTTCTAGAAAAATAAATCAGTAACACCAGGCCAACTTGTCTCCTGTTGGAGAGCATCTGGGGCCTGCATTTTCATTTATGGATTTTCTTATGACAAATTTGAGTTTTGTCCAAATTTCCATCCTATGTGAGTTAACACGTCACTTAATTCCTTCCACCGACAATGTCAAAACTTCACATGATGTCTCTATAGTAGCCTTTCTCCTATTTGTCTAACTTGTAGATGGCTTACTGCTAACGTAGCAATATTAAATGGTAGAATTTAATAGAATAGAGTTCAGTACCTTTTACACTTCTGCCACAACTGGCATCAGTTAATTCACCTTTATGAAGCCATTCATCAAATAATTTAGACAAAACAGAGGAATTCCTATGTTTAACTACCCCCCTCCAAAACCAGGCAACCAAATAAAGCTAACTTACCCCAGACAAAAATTAAATCTGATCATGTTTTTAAACAGTTCTACTGGAAGTTCTCTTTATAGTTACAACTTCACTCATTTGGAAATCTATGATTTCCTCCACAATCTATTTTAAAATGATCTTGAAACTCAGTCTTACTTTTCATAAAGCTACATTTAGAAATCCCTCATTCCACATTGCACTCTCCAGGAATTCCCAAAATAATCAAGGGGTGGATAGGTTGAAATCTCCAGCTTAGAATGTCATTTCGGAGCTTAATTCCACCAGAAAGTAAGGTATCTTATATAATCACAGCTGTGGCCAAATTATCTTTAGGCATCGATGACATATTGGTGCTGATAACACTTAGTTGTAAAAAATGTTTTAAAAGAGGGCTTCTCTGACCTTGAGGGCACAGCCAGACAAAAGCCAGAGGAGTGCCTCTAAATTGGCACCATGATGTCACCCCAGCCCAAGAGAGCAGGGAAGAAATAGCCAGACTTTGTGTTTGGAAGCTTAATATTATAGTAGTAGTCATCATTGTCATAACCCTAGTGGCAGTAGTAGAAAAAGAAGTAGTAGTAGCAGGAAGAGTGGTAATATTGGTAACAGTCATCATTTACTGAGTACCTACCATAAGCCAGACACTACGCTAAATGCTCTACACACATTGTCCATAAACTTAATAACTGAAAATTTAGGGAAATATTAATTTTAATATTGGGAATCTCATACATCTGAATATTCCAAGGGAGACCTGGTCTGCTCTGTAGATTTTTCTTGAGATAGGAGGGAAGAACTTGCCTAATTGCACAGTCTTCAGCCTTCAGGAAGAGGGAAGAGAGATAAGTGTTTCTGGGGATTAAGTTCCGGTTACTTCCAACTGGGTAGAGAAAGCTGAATGAAAGTCCAAGGGAAACAAGATGAGAAAAAGAGAAAATACTTTATGAATAAGGCTTCAAGAAGGAAACAATATCAAAGACTCAAGTAAGATACAGAGAGTACAGTACCCAAGTTGAAAGAAGAGGAAAAAAGAGATTATATTAATGGCTGGACAAAGAAAGGTGTCTACAACATTCATGTCAAACATGAAGACAATTGGAGCTAACCCAGGTAGGCAATTTGGGACCTTGTATTTATTAATGAGCTTGATATGTAAATTCTAGAAGGCCTTCACCTGGAAATGTTTCATCCACATTAAAAAGTGTGCTTAAAAGGAAACTAAAAACCCATTTTTCTTTTTTTTTTAAGATTTTTATTTATTTATTTGACACAGAGAGAGATCACAAGTAGGCAGAGAGGCAGGCAGAGAGAGAGGAGGAAGCAGGCTTCCTGCTTAGCAGAGAGCCCGATGCAGGCCTCAATCCCAGGACCCCGAGATCATGACCTGAGCTGAAGGCAGAGGCTTAACCAACACTGAGCCATGCAGGTGCCCTAAGAACCCATTTTTCAACCAAGCTTCTTTATTAGCAACTGTTGGAAGAGAAGTAATAGCCTTTCTGGGATTCAGTTTCATCAATTTTATAATAGAAATTAATAAAACCACTCCGCCTTCATCACATTTTTTTATATTGTACAGGATAAGATAATGGACATGAAAGGGCTTTGAAATAACATAAATCTCTAAATTATGATAAAAGGTATTATTATCATTTGTTGCCTAAATGCAATCAACTGCAAACCAATGAATGGATTCCCTAATCCTTCATGAGGGACAATGGACAACATAAAAAAATAAATAAATAAAAATAAAAATTTTAAAAATCAAATGAACTACTGGGATTTCTGTCTCATTTACTTATAAATGCAAAGAGTATAACACGAATAAACCAAAAATTTCCACTGGGAGTGGTACCTGAAGGAAGAAATACATGAATATTTTCCTGTGTCTCCACTAATTGATTTAGTCATTCATTCATTAAATGTTCAATTTTCCACCCTGGGAGATTTCGAGCTTATTTTCTTTTCTTCCTTGTTGCGTAGATATGAAGAATAGCAGAGTGGTTCTTCATATATTACCTATAATAAAATCAACGCCTAGGTTTTTCTTCTTTAAGAAAACTAATAATAACTCCAATGTTTTTCATTACTCAGTGAGAAATGTTTTCAACTAGTTAATCGCCCTTGCTGAACCTGTCTGGACTCTAACAATATGGAAACCTAGGGTGTCTGTCAAATTGCCAGATATTGCTCAGGCTGTGGACTGGATTGGACTCATCTGAACCTGAACTTAATTAAGGTCAACTATGATTGCTAATGCCCCTACAAGTCTCACAAAGCAAATGAAATCCTCTTTACAGGAAGGTAACATCATGCTCAGTCTTAAATTATTTCAATAATTAATTTTTCAAAATGCAATGCCTAGCACACAGGCTAAGATAATTAAAAACATGTTGGGACAAAAAGCCTGAGAAAGAACCAACAAAAATAATAGAGAGCCAAGTCCAAAGTCAAGTTTGAAAATGTTGGCAGAGATCTAGAACCTATGAAAACTGACACAGGGAAAACTTGTTATAGGTTTATTTGTTTATGAGAGAAAGAGAGAGAGAGGGTTGGGGAGTAGCAGAGGGAGAGGAAAGAGAATCTCCAGCAGACTCCACACTAAGCACAAGTCCCATGCAGGGCTCAATCCCACAACCCTGAGATCAGGACCCGAGCTGAAACCAAGAGTCAGACACTTAACTGACTGCACCATCCAGATGCCCCGTATTACAGGAAACTTCAAAAACAACCAAGTAAAAACGCTAGGATATAATAACAAAACTTAAGAACTGGATGAGTAGGGGTTCCTGGGTGGCTCAGTTGATTAAGTGACTGCCTTCAGCTCAGGTCAGGATCGCGGAGTCCTGGGATAGAGCCTGGCATTCGGGCTCACTGCTTGGCAGAAAGCCTGCTTCTCCCTCTCTCACTCCGCCTGGCTTGTGTTCCTTTCTAGCTGTGTTTCTTTCTGTCAAATAAATAAAATCTTAAAAAAAAAAAAAGAACTGGATGAGTACAATTAAAAACAGAATAAAGTATGAAGAAGAAGAGAGGTAGGAAGGAACAAAGAGCAGTGGAAGTGTGTAAATAGGTAGAAGGCTCTAAATAAGCAGTGAATGAATAGAACAATGCTACAATGTTGTTCTAAAACATACATTGTATAAGTATACATCTTCCATATTATCTTCCATATTATTGTTCCTTGTTTTCTACAGTCACTGATTATTTAGATTTATTCATATTTGTGTGTGTGTGTGTGTGTGTGTGTGTGTGTGTGTGTGTAGGTAAGAAAATATAAGAAAACAATAGCATGTAAATCACTGTGAGTTAAGATATTCTACTGACCTTGAAATGTCCAGGGAAAGTCAAAAGTGCATATCCTAATTTGGGGGGTGAGTGCGCGCGCGCGCGCGCACACACACACACACACACACACACACACACACACACACACATTCTAACTAGAGAATAAAAGGTAAAAATTATCACCCAGGAAAATGGGAAGGAAAAGAACGTCAGAGCTGATTCTTTGAATAAGAAAGAGATATAAAAGAAGAGTGAGGTGCTAATATCATCATTTTGACATTAAAGGAGTCAAGAGATACAGTAGAAACCTGATGAGGGAAATGGAAGTTTAAGCACAGTAAAGAAACAAAATTTACTGAAGAGAATTGAGAGAAATATTACGGCCTTCAAAATTGAGAGACAAGGAAAGGTGATAGGAGTATTATAAATGAGATAAATGTTCATTTTCCATCATAAGGAGTCAAGTTGATAATTAGGAAACAGTAATATAAGGATCTCATTTTTACTTGAGGGTAATTACCCAAAAAATAAAAATAAAAAATAGTTTGATGATATTCTCTTAAAAATCGAGCTGAGAGTTGGGGCGCCTGGGTGGCTCAGTTGGCTAAGTGACTGCTTTCAGCTCAGGTCATGATCCTGGAGACCCAGGATCGAGCCCCACATCGGGCTTCCTGTTTGGCAGGAGGCCTGCTTCTCCCTCTCTCAGTCCCTCTGCTTGTGTTCCCTCTCTCGCTGTGTTTCTCTCTGTCAAATAAATAAATAAAACTTTAAAAAAAAAAAATCGAGCTGAGAAAAAAAATAGAACTGAGGATGGTAAAGGATGAGGAAGGAGACTGTTTGTTGCTTGTTATCTTCTGTTCTTTTGTCTGATTATTTTATACTCTGGACATATAAGCATTTTTTAAGTTTTTTTCTTTTAGTAATCTCTGTATCCAACATGGGGCTCAAACTCATGACCCTGAGATCAAGAGTCACATGCTCTTCTGACTAAGCTAGTCAGGCACCCCTGGACATATTCAGATATATTTATTTTAGATTAGATTAGGTATATTCATATATAATTTTATGGTATTATATTGTATTATATATAGCTATATTGGAGTATGTTATATCTAATATATGTTATATTACTAGCAATATATATTTTACATTAAATATTCTACGTACTTTTATATATTATATATCTTACCATATATAGTATCCACATTTTATATATTTTCATATTTTATATAATTTTATATTATATTCACATTTATATGTTAAGACTGAGAAATTAAGTTAAAACCATCTTTATAAACTAATTTTATTTCCATTGCTCCATAATATATAAGGTTGTTAAAATCCAGGTCATGCTCTTACAAGTTTAGAATCAGACAGTTTAGGTTTCAAATCTCCTTCCTACCATAACCTAGCTGTGTAACATATAAAATTTAACTTAACCTCTTTGTACCTCTATTTCCTTATCTATAAAGTAAGAAAAATTACAGTTACTGTCAGAAGTATTATAATAATTGGAAATAATACATTTAAAAATGCTTAGCCAGTGCCTGCCATAAAGTAAATGTTAAGTAAATGGAAATAATCATTACTATTCCACACAATTACTATTCCTTCATTCAATAAACATTTGCTGAGACCAATTACAAATCCAAAATTCTCCTAACACTGCTCCCAAGAAATTTACAGTACGGGGGATGCTCTGTAGGTAGGATTGCTAGTCATTGACATTTGAACTTGACTGTGACAAACAATCCAAGGTGAAGAAAGGAAATTGCAAACAGAGGGATAGCAGGAGCAAACAGCATTGATATAAAATAAGATGACATGCTTTATGTCCTAGATGAGGAGTTTGAATTTGCCCAGCTCTGTAGAAAGCCACTGTAGAATTTTAAACAGGGTAATTACTACAACTGATATTAGAAAGACCACTCTGCTGACAATAATTAGGATAAACTGGAAAAGCACTAGAAGAGAGAAAAGTTGTAAGCAATTAAGAAGAGAGACCTTGTTAGAATAATATCAAGGTAATGTGGGAAGAAACTGACAAAGACATGAATTAAGTCAATAAGAATGGAAAGGGAAGGTCAGAAATTGGAAATTAAAAAGGTAGATATTAGAGACACAGACTAAGTGTAAAAAGTGAATGAGAAGGAAGAATTTAGGATGGCTTTGGAAACTGGGCGAATAGTAGTATATTAACTGAGATAGGAAATGGTAATAAAGGAAAGTGGGCTGGAACATACCAAGTTTGGGTGGTCTATAGAACATCAAGTGTAAATGTCCAGTGAGTAGTTAGCTTAGAAGATCTGGAGTCCAGCAAGAACCAAATAAGAGTCTATATAGGGCTATGGGGTGCCTGGATGACTCAGTTGGTTAAGCATCCGATTTTTGGTTTTGGTTCAGGTCATGATCTCAGGGGTCATGAGACCAAGGCCAGTGTTGGGCTTCAGGCTCATCAGGGAGTCTGCTTGAGATTCCCTCCCTCTGTCCCTTCCTCCACTCATGTGTACACTCTCTCTCTCTCTCTAAAATACATAATCTTTTTTAAAAAAGAGTCTATATAAGACTAATATATAGATTGTAGCTAACAATATGAGTTTAAACTAATTTTTCAAAGGAAACTATATGAAGCGAGAAGAGCACTTCTTCCTTCTATGAGAACCAGCCCTCCAGACTCACTCATTGCACTGGTACAAAACTTCATTCTTTCACTCACTGTAAGTTTTCCAACTGAATGCCTATTATTGTCCAAATGCAGTGATTTTTTTTTTGCATGTCACATACTAGATATAAGTTTGTACATTTCTAGACTAGACTAAATTTTTCTGGGCTAGAGACCATGTCATGTCTATACTATCTTAATCAATAGCATAATTTCTGGCATAGAGAATGCTCTAAATGTTTACTGAATTAATTCCTCATGCTCTGGTAGCCTTATAATTCTATTCCTTATTCTGTGTTTGAATCAGAACTGTTTCTAAAATTTTAATTTAAGTTGTTTCTGTTTCCCTAGCTCCCATTATATACCATTCTGCACGATACCACTCATGTTTCTTTTAATAAATGTAATGTCAGTAAAGCCACACAGTCAACCACATGGAACAAATAATCATGACACAAGTCACAAGAAAACAAGTGGAACCTGAAAGAAGCTGAAGATAGACATTGCACTCCCAAATTAACCTTGTCTAATAACCCATGAGCTAGAAATAGAGAGGAAGAGAACACAGGATCATCAATTTGGTAATTTGGGGGTGACTTCAATACTCTCATGTTGGGGATAAGATGATGCCTCTTTTAGGAGGCCTGGATGGCTCAGTCAGTTAAGTGTCTGCCTTTAGCTCAGGTCATGATTGAGCTTTAGCTCAGGTCCTGGGATTGAGCCCTGCATCAGACTCCCTGCTTGGCGGAAAGCCTGCTTCTCCCTCTGCCTGCCACTCCTCCTGCTTGCACTCTCTCTCTGACAAATAAATAAATAAAATCTTCAAACAAACAAACAAACAAAGATGATGTCTCTTTTAATTGGGACCAAGTCCAGTAGAGAAATGCCTTCAGTGTACAGGAGGCTCTTATTGTATTCCAGGTCGACCTACCACACAAAAACTTAACCTGCCGATCTAGCAAAAATGACGATATTCCCCTTGGATGAAAATTTTGAAAAGAAGAACATGAAGACATGAGAACTATGTTCTTTAAAAAATTTCATTCCGAAAAAGCTGTGCATTTGGAAAGAGGTCACATCGAAAGTCAGCTCCACTGTCTTCAGCTCAGGTCATGATCCCGGAGACCCGGGATCGAGCCCCACATCGGGCTCCCTGCTCGGCGGGAGGCCTACTTCTCCCTCTCTCACTCCCCTTGCTTGTGTTTTCTCTCTGGCTGTGTTTCTCTCTGTCAAATAAATAAATAAAATCTTAAAAAAAAAAAAAAAAACATTTGCTTGCATAAACACTAGCAATAATGAATAACACTTGGGAAGCAACTGTCTTGCCCTTACTATATACAGAAGAAAAGTCTTCAAATACTTCAATCCCTTCATTTTGAAATGCAGGTTAACTTCAGAAACTTTTCATAGTAATACATTACCAGCAATACCTGCCCCTCATTGTTTTCAGGGCTATTAACCTAATGTTGTATTATCTCAGTGTCATTTGAAAACCATATGTATCTGAGTACCCTTATTTTGTAATTTATTATATAAGCTTCTCACAAGTAATTAAGTAGAACAGAAGAGTATTGAAACAAGGACTGTTTTTTACCAAAAGTGAAAGTTTCAAAAAGTGAAGATATCAAAAATTAAGAACCTGACATATAATAATTAGGGTAGTAAAGGAAGGATACATATCTGATAGCATATTGAACACAAGCAGCAATGGCCTCTGTTCTTGTCTTCCTTGTTATCCTCGTTAATTAATTAAGAACTGTCTTTCTGTATTTGAAGCCAATCTATCACCCTAAGAACCACCTGGGGAGAGTGGTGGCTTCCAGTCTTTTGCCAGGGTAAGCATCGCCAGTGTTTAAAAAGGTCAAAAATTTAACTCATTAGTAAAAAAAAAAAAAAAAATTACAAATAAAAATTTAAAAACTTGCAATTAGCCACATGAAAAATAATGGCCACAGAAAGAATTCCCAGGCTCGTCCTTTCTTCTCATGAGGAATTAGTAGCATAAGCCCTCAAGTATCTATTTACAAGTGAGGGTTGTCCTTTTTACTAGCCACAATGACCTGTAGTTTTCTGATGACAAAAGCTGTCACAATGTCTGTCTTCGTATAGACAGAGTATTTTCCTGAGATACAATTTTAAAGTATCATGGCCACCACTGGCTTCAGTGATAAAGGCTGAGACAGACACAAGAGAAAGGAAACGAATCAATATAAAAGAAAAGCAATTTCCCCAACTCCCCACTAACTCATGTAATAAATAATAACACAGTCATCTTTTGCATTGCATTTTACTGTACATCAATAATGCAGTCATCTGATTAATAGACGATAGCTGTATTTGTTGTGCACCTAAGAAAAATTAAAAGGCAAGCAAACAAGACTTCCATCTCTGGCAATGTGCCCACAGAATATCTTTGTTCTTTGGAATCCTTCTCCACAGTGCACATGGATGTGATCCTAATTGCTTCACAGCAGTATTGTGAAGATCAACTAAGACAGCATATACAGAGCCAGTAAATGCCTGACACATGCAAGAGCTCAAGAAAACTTGGCTATTTTATCATTATTCCTAGTCCTTAAGTGTGCACAGTTTACATCCCACGTAAGGGTACCGACAACCAAGGCTAAGCCATCCCCCATGTGTCAGCTGCATGGTGCCCCTCCTCCGCAGGCACCTGTGGATTTTCCTGGAGGCGATGGGCCCCCTGGGACAAAAATCTGACCTACATCCACAATTAGGGTTCAGCCCAATAAAGGAAAGTGTGAGGACCTGCAGAGGGAGATGTTGTAGTGTCGCTTCCCTTGCTTGTGTTCCTGCTCTGGCTGTGTTTCTTTCTGTCAAATAAATAAAGTCTTTAAAAAAAAAAAGATAACTTAAAAAGGAGGTGAAGGGGGAAGTTAAAAAATCATGACTATATCATGGATGCAGTTTACAAGCTTGGATGTGCAAGAAATATTTTTAAAAATTTTCTTCAGTTAAAATAAAACTCAGACTCTGTATATCCCAACCCACCAGACCAGGCCTTCTTGAAGTTTCCCATTTTCCTCTTCTTTACCCTGTCTCTTCCCCTGGACTGAACAAAGGATAAGCATCTTGCGAGAGAATCCAAACATTGGGAAGGCCCTTCTGGTCAAGACTCATCAGTCTCTCTGTCTACCTTGGAGGCATGTGGTCCTTTAAAGACTGCAGCTTTCCACTTCGATGCTAGTTCTGGGTCAGAAAGTCTTTAAAAAGAGTTGGAGCCTCCAGATTGGGCACTCGGTCTCCCTAGGGGCCCTACTCAGTCTTTCCTTTATCAGGTGGTATCCTCACAACGTGGAGTTAGAGCAGGACGAGGGTCCCCATGCTTTAAGCACAGAAGTCCCTCTACTACTTCCCATACAGGGAGCATTTCTCCCTCCTCTGGCTTCCCTTAGCAGTTTTAAAAATAAAACATAAAATACATAGACATAAAAAATAGAGAGAGAATAAATTATTCTGAATCCAAAAAGCTCTGAGCCTAACCTCCTTGAATAAAGGAAGAAAAAGACAAGAAATACATGGAGAAAAATCATTAATTCATGTACAAAAAAATCCAGTTTTAAATGAAAAGCTGCGGTGACCATTCAGAAATTAATTTATCAAGCCCTTATTTAGAGCAGCCACTGTTTTAAGCACTTTACAAATATTAACTTATTCAATCCTCATAATGACCCAATATTATCTTCATTTTACACTGAAGAAACTCAACCACGCACATTAATTGACATGTCTTAGTTCGCATAGCAAATATGTGGAAGTCTATATGCAAAGCCGGACCATCTGGCTCCTGAGACTCTGCTTCTGCCCACTGGTTCCTGTGCCTTCTAGAAGGCACAGATGGGTCTGTATTATAGGCACAGAGTACTACATGGTTTGGTTCCCTTGGGCTTTTCCCTGCCACCCTCTCAGCCTAAGTCACCACAGCTCCCACTATTTGATCTATGATTGGCTGGTCCCAGGTTTTTGTTCTGAAGTTAAGACCTTCCCCTGGGCTCATATCCTCTCACTGCATCCCAACATTTCCTCTTTTCTCCCTGCTCTGTTCTTTTTTATCTTCATGGTCTTCCTTGTCCCTCAAACTTCAGGGAAGATTTGGTTTTTCTGGATTCCACCCTTAGAACCCTCTGACTTTTTCTTCTTTGGGCTCCTGGAGTGGTCTTCTAGACCAAGTTCCAATGGTTTGCATGGCATGAGGCCTCCTGACCCATGTCCCTGTTGAGCTTGCTCTGACCTCCTTCAGGGAGGGATTGGTGCCAGGAAGAACTCTAAGAAAATATGACATGTTCTATATCCCTCGAATGCAAGAATCTCAGACTCTAAAAAGTAACATATTTTTTAGGTAATAAAATATAGTTCACATTTGTGTTTTTAAGGTACTTCACACTTTTAAAGTCTTCATTTTTCAAAACTTTTATTACAAAATAACATGATTCTATTATAGAAAATTAGGAAATAAAGCACTAAATTTATTACCAAGTACTGTTTATATTGGAGATTATTTTCATATTGTATGCATTTACATATGAACCTTGTCATAACTCTTTGAGGTAAATTGCTTAAGACACTTAAGTTGCTTTAGACCAATGACTCGAACATTTTTTCTGCAACCTACAGTAAGAGAAACAAATAATGGACAAACCGTGCGTAAGTGCTGAAACCAAAGTTTCCTGTAACACTGTTTACTTTTCCTGTGTTCAATACACTCTGATTTAGTGTATAGTACATTAATCCATTATTTATTTATTTATTTATTTATTTATTTATTTATTTATTTATTTATATTGTTACTTAAATTTTTTTTCCAGTGTTCCAAGATTCATTCCCCATTCCCCACACCTAGTGCTCCACGCTTTAGGTGTCCCCAGTACCCACCACCAGGCTCTCCCATCCCTCTACCCCCCTCCCTCCAAGTCCCTCAGTTTGTTTCTGTGTCCAGAGTCTCTGTTGTTTCGTTTCTCTCCCTGGAGTACCCTAGTTCCCATTTACTTTCCTTCTCCCACTGTCCTCCAGGTTACTAAACCTTATAAGTTAGGTTTCAAATGTAATATGTGGTTACTGGCTGACTATATTTCAATAAGCCCACCTTCTTCTCACTCCTTACACACACACACATACACACACATACATGCTGCACAGAAAATATGTATCTCAAAAATATACCCTACCTAGGAAGAGAACACTCTCTTAGAACCTGGCTGCTTTCATAATCCTAATGACCATCAGGATAGTGTGTGAGCCCATGGATTTCCTGTCCCTCAGTTCCAAGGGATCAATTGATCAAATCCTGGTCAGTTTAGTGTAAGAGTCTATTCTAAAGCAAATGACACTGGAAGAGCTTGTTTCCTCTGTCTCAAAGAGGCAGTATTGGCTGTGGGACATACATTATTTGTCAAAGGACTGTTAAGTGATACTTAACGTTTAGAAGAGGCGGTATTTATATGTTGACAAGAAAACAAAATACAGCTTTTCTCTAAAATACATTACTTTCTGAATTTAAAATCATGCTGGATTAAGAATATGGGATTTCTTACTAAAAGTTCACCTAGATATGCATTTTTTTTCTATCTCTGTGATACAAAAATAGATGCTACTTCATTAAGTTATCATAAGACTTCAGAGAAGGATCTGGGACACTTACAGAAGTTTCAAATTCCTTCTTAAATCCATCAAATTTACTCTTGATAAGACTGGTAACCAAGATTGTTATGGACTCAATGTGACTCCCTAAAATTTATGTGTTGAAATCCAAACTCCCAAATATTATTAGGGAGGTGACTGCGTCACGAGGATGGAGTCCTCATGAATGCAATCAGTGCCTTATAAAAAAGATCCCAAAGGACATCTTGTCCTCTCTGCCATGTGTAGACACAGTGAGAAGACAGCTGCTTATGAAGCAAAAAGTAGGCCCTCACGAGGTAGCAAGTCTGCTAGTGCCTAGATCTTGGACTTTCTGGCCTCTACAACTGTAAGAAATAATTTGTCGTTTAAGTCCCCCAGTCTATGATAGTTTGTTATAGCAGCCTGAACTAAGACAATGACACTTGAAGACAATGTTTTCAGCCTCCAGATTCAGCTCAAAAAATCTATGTTCACTGTGTAAACAGAGTTCCCATCCAAGAGAAAGCCAACTACTAACAAGGACCAAAGAGCCTCAAGGAACCCTTCCTCAGGATTACCTTAGGCTCTTCAGAGGACCATTGTGAAGGAGGCAAAGCACTCCATGTTTGCAAAAGCTTGTTCTTGTTGAAAATAAGGAAATAGTTCATCATTTTCATTACCTTGGACTTGATTCTGTTATCTTGTCAATTCTGAGAGCATAAAATAGTAAGAACAGGATAAAAGCCGGGAAAAAAATGTCCACAAAAGTAGTGGTGCAGAGGTTGCTGAGAGCCCTCTCAGCCCTGAAGCCCTTAGAGCTTCAGAAAAGACAATTAATATGAATTTGAAAATAAGAGAGGAGCTAAAATATTCCGCATTAAGTAAGTAACAATAGACAAACTCACCAGGTCTCTTTGGAGTAGACAATTTCATAGCTATGGCATTTATAAATGTTTCAGTTTCATCAAAACTCTAAGCTTGCCATTGCCTAGCACATTACTTAAATTATTTATGTAATTCATTTTAAAGATACATAATCATATGTCTCCTCTGGATTCAGTCATTCTTCTCTTTCAAATGTTTATTCAAAACTCACCCAAAAGGTAAAGGCCATCCGTCAGTCACCTCAAATTCCCATAGCACTTTCAGTCCACACAGCTTATTTTTGTGCCTGATGACGTAGATAACTCTCAGCTGCTTCACCTGACACCTGTCCAGGTAGGTAAACATGGCTCCAGGAACCCTCACCACCATGGAGGCAGACACTTTGAATTAATGACTACGGTTCAAGGTGAGCCTTTAATGCTGATCAGAATTCCTAATAAACCTCCCTAATCCATTTACTCTCCATCTCCCCTAGAGGATAATGCACACTTTCCCTCTCCTCATACTTCAAACAACTTCCATCCTATCCTCACTCCAAAAAGGAGGCTGGTGACCTTGCTTTCTGCTACAATGACAAAATAAGAACAATCAGAAGAGGATTTCCACAGATTCTAACATCTGCTAACACTTAGACTCACCGTCGACTCTTCTTCTGTTGCCACTGATGAATTATTGATGGATCTACCTAAAGCCAAACCTTCATTTTTGCACAGATTTCCTTGCCTATCTCCTAGGCCATCAAAGTTTTACCCTCTACTGAGTCATTTTCTTCAGGGTACCAAAAAATTCTTCTTGACCCTTACTCCTGCCACACATCTTTGTTCATGTCTTTGACCCCCTTTGAAGGGATCTATATTTTCTGCCTATAGTTCCTCTCATCCTAGTATTTTAGACCCATCACACCAGGTTTTTTGCTCTATCAATCCACAAAAATTCTCTGGTTAACGTCACAAATGACCTCCCTGTTGCTAAGTCCAATGGTCCATTTTCATTCCTTATCTTCTTGCATATGATTGCTCAGGTGTCTTTCCACTGCATTGATCACTCCCACACCTTCTCCTCCTGCTTCGTGGTCCCCAAACTCTTCATATCTAGAGTATTCAGCACTCAGTCCTTAATCTTCTCCCCAAGAAATGTTTACTTCTTGGGGAGAAGATGAAGCTACTGAAGTTTAATCTTTACTGCAGGGCGCCTGGGTGGCTCAGAGGGTTATGCCTCTGCCTTCAGCTCAGGTCATGGCCTCAGGGTCCTGGGATCAAGGTCCTCATCAGGCTCTCTGCTCAGCAGGGAGCCTGCTTCTCCCTCTCTCTCTGCCTGCTTCTCTGCCTACTTGTGATCTCTCTCTGTCAAATAAATAAATAAAATATTTGGGAAAAAAATCCTTACTGCAAAGATTCTCCTTTGCATGGACCCATTTCATAACTGTAGAAGAGTTCCCAGAACCTTTTCAAAAAAATTTTTTTAAGATTTTATTTATTTGACAGAGAGAAACACAGCCAGAGAGGGAACACAAGCAGGGGGAGTGAGAGAGGGAGAAGCAGGCCTCCCGCCGATCAGGGAGCCCGACGTGGGGCTCGATCCCGGGTCTCCAGGATCATAACCTGAGCTTAAGGCAGTCACTTAACCAACTGAGCCACTCAGGCACCCCTCTTTTCAAATGTTTTAACTGCAATTGGTTACGAGTATTTTCCTCATTTACACTTCCAGTCTATCACATTTCCATGGAAGTTAGGAGCTACTAGAGTGGTGGCTATCATTATGGGGATATGGCCAAAGCAAGCAGGGTATAGTAAGGTATCTTAATGAGATTTATAGTCCTGTCCATTTTTAGTTAAGCTAATGCTAGCTACCTCCTAAAGAAGTGGACTTCAAAAAGTACTCCACAAACATCCACGTGCCAGAGGTCATGCTGTTATGACTACATTCTGAGGCCGCTGAGACTATGTAGTTTGTGGAAAAGAAACAAGGTTTAAAAACTGTGGATCCAGAAACACCTGGGTGGCATAGTTGGTTATGCATCCAATTTGTGGCTTCAGCTCGGGTCATGATCTCAGGTTGTGAGATAGAGTCCCACTTTAGGCTCTCCTCTCAGCACAGAGTCTGCTTAGGACTCTCTCCATCTCCCTCTTCCTGTGCCCACCCCGCTCAAATAAATAAGTAAATCTTAAATTGAATAAATAAATAAAACATGTGGATCCAGAACCTTGTCCATGGAAAATTCCTGGGACATTTAAAATTAATACCTAATCAAAATAAACATTCTCTCTTACTCTCTGCAGGCATACACTCAATAATGCAGTATGATAATGACAAATGAGCCTTTTTTTTCTTTTTAATGGGAATAAAATGCAACCAAATATATCTGACTTCTTGTATTTATACCATATAACCTATATCAGTATTTTAGTGAGTAGGTCTGTGAATAAAATCATGTGTCTTGGGCAATCAAAAGCAAAATTTGATCCCAGGAATCAAAAACAAATTTTGGTAAACCATTTCTATTTTCTGTTGAAATGTTTTTCAATTATGGCCATAAGAAATGGTTTTAAAGTTAGGCAGTCAAAAGTGTAGGAAAAAAACTTTGAGTAGTTTGTCAGTTGTTAAAATAATAAAAAAAAATTGTTATTTTTTTAAAACTGTGTAATCTCTTTTTTATTCTAAAGAACTGTCTACTATTGTAGCTATTTTTTTATTCTGTTTCTTTAAAGGGTTTCCCATGCTGTATGTGAATCAGACCCTGGGATCCTGGACCCTCTTTCCTATCTATATTCATTTCCTTGGGGATCTCATCCAGTCTCATCTCAGTTCTAAAGGCACAGACTTCTATGTCCAACATAACCCCTCTCTTAAACTCTAGACCCTAAGGGATGTCTGATACATATCCTATACTCAGCATGTCTAAAACCACACTCCCTTTAAAAAACAAAATGCTTCTGCTGCCAGTCTTTCTCAAGTCAACCATTGGCAACTCTGTTTTTCCTGCTGTTTACGCCAAAACTTGGGAGTTGTCCTTGTCTCCTTTCTCCAAAAGCCCACAGGTAACCCAATTAGCTCTATTTTCAACTATATCTAGAAACCTCATCTGAACTATATCCAGAACACTCTTTACCACCTTCACCGCTTCCTCTTGGGCCCAAGTCACCATCATTTCTTGTCTGGGTTACAATGGTTCCATGAGATCCCCCTGCTTCTACTTTGTTCAACCCATTCTCCCCAACCAATCCTCCCACACATACATCATAAATCATGCTCAAAATCCTGTACGAGCCTTCCATTCTAATCGGAAAGAAAGGGAAAGGCTCTATAGTGACCACAAGGCATTGTAGTATTTGTCCTCCTCTCTCTTAGGTCTGTGACATTATCTATAACTACACCCCTTCATTGTCATAGCTCCAGGCACACAGCTTTCCTTCTCTTCCTCAAATATTTAATTTCAATGCTTCAGGTCCATTGCTCTGGATACTACTTATTAAAATCCTCTTCTTCCAGGTACCTCCTTGCCGAAGTCTCTCATTTCCTTCAAATGTCACTTTCTCAGTGAGACTTAACTTTGACCACCTTATATAAATTTTAATGCATTCCCCTTCGATTCCCAATCTTCCTAACCCTGCTTCATACATAGTATTGTTTCCATAGCTTATAAAAATCACCTTCTCACATTTTATACAATTTACATATTTATTATTGTTACTTTTTATCATCTATATCTGCAATATGCACACATATACCAGAATGTAAATTTTGCTCTCCTAAAAATAATTTTAGCTAAATAATATAAGAAAATAAAGCTAAAGACAGAAAAACATAGAGTAATCAAATACCAATTTAAAAAAAGTTGATTCAAAATATTAATGCCAGAAAAAGTGGAATTTATAGAAAAACAAGAGCCAAAAGGGAGGAATGATTGTCCTTGCTTTAAATTGAGAATAACCGAGGATTTATTTGTTGAACCAACAAATATTGTTGGATAACTTACAATACATTAGACACTATTATAGACTAGGGACACATCACTGAAAAAAAGCAGAAACAAACAGATTACATAATAGAAGAAAACTATCACTCACCTTGCATCGAAAATAATGAAACATATCAAAAGAAATATTACAAAGTATTTAAGATCTTAGGATTATATTATAACATGGCAAAATATTATTCAAAAATTATAGTCATTGTAATTTTAATTATTTTTTCTAATTGTAAAATAATACCATTTTATTAAAGACATAGAAGACCTGAATAAATTGACACATACACCATGTTAATTAATAAATTCAACCTTGGAACAATACAAGTTCTTGTCAAAATAATCTGTTAATTCAAAACATCAAAATCTTTTTCTTTTTTTTGTGAGGAGGGTAGGAAAGAGTGGGTGTTGAATTTAAAAAACAATTCTAGGGGTGTCTGGGTGGTTCAGTGGGTTAAAGCCTTCAGCTCAGGTCATGAACTCAGGGTCCTGAGACGGAGCCCTTCATTGGGCTCCCTGCTCAGTGAAGAGCCTGCTTCTCCCTCTCCCTCTGCCTGCTGCTCTGCCTACTTGTGCTCTCTATCCCTCTTTCAAATAAATAAAATATTTTAAAAAAATAATAATAGGGGCACCTGGGTGGCTCGGTTGCTTGAGCGACTGCCTTCAGCTCAGGTCATGATCCCGGAGACCCGGGATCAAGCCCCACATCGGGCTCCTGCTCAGCAGAAGGCCTGCTTCTCCCTCTCTCACTCCCCCTGGTTGTGTTCCCTCTCTGGCTCTGTTTCTGTCAAATAAATAAAATCTTTAAAAATAATAATAATAATAAATAAATAACAATGATAAACTTCACAGGGAATACTAAAGGTACATGAAAAATTAAGAATATGTAATAAAGAATAATTTAGTTAGGTAAAGAACTTGCCCTGATTAATTAACATTATTTCAAAGCTACATTAATTTAAAACAGTATGGTATTAGCACAGGAAGAAAAAAGTATCTCAAAGGAGCTAATAAAGAGCACAACAATAGGTCCATGTATGTATGGAATCTTGTAATAATAGATGCAGTGAAAAAAGGACTACTAAGCAAATTGTCTTAGGACAATCGGATCTCTACACTGAAAAAAATAAATTAATATTTCTCTTTTATACCACAAACAAAAAAACTTTCATATGGCTTAAGGACCCAAATTAAAAATAGAATTGAATTAAAAATGCAAAACTATTAGAAGAAAATAATGGAAGTTATCACTGCTATCTCAGAACAGGAAACCCACCTTAAATGAGACAATTAAAGTATATACTTAATATTTTTTTTCTTTTTTTACTTGAGCAAGTATAAGCAGAGGGAGGAGCAGAGGGAGAGCGAGAAGCAGGCTCTCCACTGAGCAGGGACTCAGTGTGGAGTTTGATCCATCATGACCCAAACTGAAGGCAGACGCTTAATAGACTGAGCTACCCAGGTGCCCCCAAAGCATATACTGTAAAGAAAGAGATAAAATACATTTGACTTTTCCAAAATTTAAAACTACTATATAGATGGAGAGAATCAGAGATACCGGCATGAGGCAAGTCAACTCACCTCAAAATCTTAGTGAAGTAAGGAAACAGAAGTACTCCATGCCTCAGAAGGCAGGTTTTGAGTTGAGACAGAAAAAAGACGAGTTCATTGAAAGGCTAAAGGAAGAGCAACAGTCTTAAGATTCTTTGCTCTTTGGGAAGAGTGAAGGAACCCCAGCCTCACTCCAAACTATTCTGAAGCAGAAGATAGATTGTATGCCCTCTGGAAAGATTCCACCAAACAGAATATGGATAAAAGGTTCACTAGGCAAGTTGATGGAAGAAATGAATCGCTATACTGAAGACCAAGGAATCAATATGAAACTCTGAAAATCAAATAATGAGATGTTCAACCCCTTACATTCTTAGTCACACCATCCAAGCTTATAGCCATCCATTTCCACATTCCTGGTGAATGATTAAAAGATTCTCTGGAGAAACTAAATAGATTAAGCAGGTGGGAGTGGAAAGATCCTGCCAAAGAATGCCAAGGTCTTCATCCTATAACCCACCAACAAAGCCTATCCCATCATGCTGTGCACATAGAGCTGTGATCAGGTTGAGAGACTCTGCCTCATTCCTAAGTATGAATGGATGACCAAGCAGTTACAGAAATCCTCATTCTTGGGGTTTCCCAAAAGAGAGAGGTCAAAATAAACATTTTCTGAAGGAACTTAAATAGGAGCAATGTATGCAGCAGCAGAAAACTTAAAAAAAAGATGACTTATAAATGAAAACAGCAAAGAAAAAAACTGTTAAATAAAGAAATAAGGACAGAATATTATTTAGTACAGTAATATTTTAGACAAAAACTATTTGCAAAAAATAAACATAAAGGGTTCTTGGAAATTAAACATATATATAACATACACACACACACACACACACACACACACACACACAAATACATATATACCCATATATAAAATAAAAATATTTTAGCCCAAATAAAAAAAATTAATCACAAACTTGGAAGGTAAAATTGAGACAATTTAACAGAATTCAGAAAAAAAAAGATAATAGAAAATAGACCTCCCCCCCAAAAAGAAAAAAATGGATGAGGCCAAAAAGTCTCTAACCCAAATCATCAATGTTATAGAAGATGAGAAAAGAGGAAACGATGGGGTAAAAAATATCAAAAAAATAATATAAGAAAATTTCACAAACCTAAGGACCACATGTTTCCAAAAGAAAAGGGCCACTACAGAGTCCACACGATAAATAAAAGGAAAAAAAAGATAAATAAATAAATAGATAGACAGATAGATAGATAGATAAATAAATAAATAATAAATTGAAAGAATAATTTTTTTGGCACCCAATCATGAAGTTTCAGAACCATGGAAATAAAGGAAAAAAATCCTAAAACTTTTGAAAAAGGGGAAAAAAGTATACCCTACAACAAAAAAGAGGGATAAAAATTTATTCAAACTCCTTAATTACAACACTGAAAGCCAGATGACATTAGAGCAGGGTCTTTGGAATTGTGAGGGTTAACTATTTACTACCTATAATTCTATGGGCAAACAAATGTGGGTATAGAACAACAGTATATTCAGATTCTCACTGTTTCTCTGAAAGCTCTTGGAAGATGTGTACCATCAAAATAAGGGAACCAAGCAAAAAAAAAAAAAAAAAGGAAGAAATACGATCCAGGAAAGTGAGCCCTAAGAGCCATGGCTCCATCCCAACAATCCCAACAACTAGATAGTACAAATTCTGTTCAATTGCCTGTGGAGTATTTATAAAAGTTAACCACGTATTAGGTCATAAAACAAATTTTATCTTATTTGATTTTTCTTTAGGGATTTTATTTTTAAATAACCTCTACACCCAATGCGGGGCTTAAATTTATAACCCCAAGATCTAGAGTGACCTTCTCTACCAGCTGAGTCAGCCAGATGCTCCTATAAAACAGATTTTAAAGAGATGGATTATATAGATTGCATTTTTACAAGAGTTTAAGTTAGAAATCAAAATCAAAGTAAATTTTTAAATTTTCCTACATATTTTAAATAAACTACTAAATAACTCATAAATTAAAACCCACTACTAAATAATTCAAAATTACAATGGGAATTATAACATGCTTATAACAGTCAGAAGTTAGACAAAGAATAAGAAAACTAAGAAAAATATGAAGCGCTAAAATAATACAGATGCATCAGAAATAAAGAGAAAAAGATGTAATAGAAATAATAGCACGATTCCTCTTAAAATAATCAAGACAAAAATGCTTGCTTTACCACTTCCATTCAATATTTTAATGGGAGTTTTAGTGCATTCAAGGAAGAAGAAGAAAGAAAGAAAATACGTAAGAAAAAGGTAGGATAAGCAAAACTGTTACCACAGGTAGTTGTCAGGGACAGTGCATGATCTGTCCCTCCCACCATGCCCAAGCCACCAGGAATTTTGGTGGAGGTACCCGTGAATGTGAATGAAAGCCCCTCCGGGTTTTCCCTGCCTAGAATCCGGAAAGCCACATACCCTGTGGGCCAGGGCAATATGTCCTTTGTGTGCTTATCCAAGACACATAGTTCCATTTAATCCTCCTCCTGGTAGTCATACCTCTGTATCTCTTATCTGTATTCCTTGATCCCTCTGCCTCAATGGTCTCAGCTTCTCTAAGTTTAAGCAATTACTCTGTACCCTGCAGTAACAATACTAATCCTGTCTCTAGGGCGGGTGCAAAAGCAGTTAAAGATTTAATTGCACCACCCAACTTCCTCACTTTTGAATAATAAAAGACTGGGGTCCTTGACCGGCAAGAAAAACAAAGGCAGAGCCAGAGGCAAAGGAAAAGGCAGAGGCAAAGGCAGAGAGCCTGCAAAGAGAGACAGAAGCAAAGAGAGATAGAAACAGAGAAGCAAAGAGAGAGAGACAGAAGCAAAGAAAGCAACAGAAACAGAAGCAGACAGAGAGCAAGAGAGACAGAAGCAGAGCAAGAGGGCCAGAGCCAGAGCTAGAGAGCCAGAGCTAGCGAGCCAAAGCGTGAGCCTGAGCCTGCTTCATAGGTCTCTCCTGACTGACCTCGGGTCTGTCAGCTTGCATCAGATCTCCATGTTTGTGTCATTATTTCACCTACCAGACATCCTGTGGTTCGGGACCCACATCTCTGCTGTGGCTGGTCCTCAGTGACAGGTAGTCTCTGCTTTTCAAAAGTTTATGTGCACCACTTTGCTTTTATGAATGACCTATACTGGTACCTGTTTTTGCAAACCTTAAGAATTCCAAAGATAATTTTTTTTTTCTTTTATGAAACAAAACAAGAAGTGAAAATAGGATTGAGTGTTTGTTGTGCAGCTAGCCCTTACAGAGGCGTCATTACCCATCAGCAGCTGTGTGACATCACCATGCTTCTTCCCCAAACTCCTTCCCAGGGGACTACACTCAGATCTCAGCATCCAGCTGCCAGCTTTGAACTGTGTCTGTGAGCATCTGTGCTTCATCTCCATTTATTTCGTGCATCTGTTAGCAAGGTGTGTTCTAAGGTATCAGAAAAGCCTAAGAGATGTTGTGTTTTGCTCATAATATAAGTATGTACTGAGAAAAATAAAAGAATGTAAGTTTTTAGAATTAAGAAGAGTTTAGAAAGTTTACTAGATGTATAAATACAATTGATTTGTGGTAGTAAGTTTTTAGAATTAAGAAGAGTTTAGAAAGTTTACTAGATGTATAAATACAATTGATTTGTGGTAGTAAGTTTTTAGAATTAAGAAGAGTTTAGAAAGTTTACTAGATGTATAAATACAATTGATTTGTGGTAGTCTAATATCTAGTAAAATAGAAAGCAAAATGTTTCATAAAATTCTGTTCATGTTAGTATTTACAAAATAATAATGAGAATGAGGTGCTAAGGAATAAATCTAATGAAAGGAGTTCTAGTTTTTATACTAATGTTTTAAAGTATATTGAAGAAATATTAATGAACTTCTAAGTAAAAGGATGGTCATGCCATTATGAAAAATGCTTATTGCCATACAGATGTCAATTTCCCTTAAATTGATGTACAAATTCAATACAATTCCAATGAATATCCTAACAGACTTTTTCAAGAAACCCAAGGAGTTCATTTCTTAATTTTTTTTTTAGATAGTTACAGCTCTTATACAATTGTAAGAAACAAAAACACAGAGACACAATATACGTTATCCTCTGTTTCCTCCATGATCACAACTTACAAAACTCTAATATGGCAGAACTGGGGTATTAATATTGACAAAGTGAAGATTCCATCACCACACGGATCCCTCATGTTATTCCTTAATTGTCATACACCTCCACTCCTTCATTCTTGCCATTTGTCAACCACTAATCTGTTCTCTTTTTCTATCATTTTGTCATTTGAGAATGTCACATTAAGGGAAACACACAGTATGAAATATTTTGTCTTTTTTACTCAACATAAATTCCCTCAAGATCCATCCAAGTTATAACCTGTATCAGTAGTCATTTTCTTTTTATTGCTCTTCATGGTATGGATGCACCACACTTCTTTTAACCATTCATCTGCTAAAGCATATCTGTTTTTTCTAGTTTAAGCTACTATTAATAAAGCTTCAAAAACAACCCATCAGATTTTTGTATGCATGAAAGTTTTCATGTGTCTGGGATAAGTGTTCAATGGTAGAATTGCTGGGCCATATGATAGCTGCATGTTTAATTTTTAAGAAATTCCCAAACTATTATGCAGCGTGGCTGTGTCATTTTTACATTACCACCAGCAATGCATGAGTTATCAAGTTCCTCTGAATTCTTTATAGTTTAGTGTTGTTTCTATTTTTTTTATTTTAGATGTTCTAATAGATATGTAGGGACTTGTTGCAACTTTTGTTTATATTTTCCTAATGACAGATATTGAAAACTTTTCACATCTTTACTTGTTATCTGTATATTCTCTTCAATGAAATACATGTTCATGTATTTTGCCCATTTTTCTAATTGGATTGTTTGTTACTTTACTGCAGAGTTTTAACAATTATATATTCTAGATAATAGTCCTATTTCAGATACATGTTATACAAACACTTTTTCCTGGTCAATAGCTTGTCTTTCCATCTTCGTAACAGTGTCTTTTACAAAGTAAAATTTTAAAATTTTGATGAGGTCCACTTTGTCCATTTTTCCCACCCATGGATTATGCTTTTGCCATCAATTCTAAGAATTCTTTTCTTAGCCCTAGACCTCAAAGACTTTACCATATTTTTTTTCCTAAAAGGTTTATACTTTTACATCTTGCATTCAAGTCCATGATCCATTTTGAGTTATCTATTTAATAAGTTAACTTATTAGATTTGTATAACTTTATATAAAGGATTAGGTCAAAGTTCATTTTTTTTTTGCCTATGGATGTTCAATTGCTTCAGAACCACTTATTGAAAAGGCTATCTTTCCTCTGTTGAATTGCTTTTGCCCTTTTGTCAAACATCAATTGGGCATGTTGGTGTGGGCCAATTTCTGTGTTCTCTATAGTATTCTATTCTATAGAAGGTCTAACTTCCACCAATACCACATTGCCTTGCCTACTGTAACTATGTAGCCTTGAAATCAAGTAGAATGATTCCTCCCATTTTATACTTCTTTTTCAAGATTATCTTAGGTATTCTAAGGCCTGTGTCTTTTAATATAAATTTTAGAATAAGTTTGTCTACATCTATAAACATACCTTGCTGGCATTATGACAGAAATGGCATTAAACCTATAAATCAATCTAGGAAGAAGCTTTTGATTGACAGCTTTTCACTATAGAATCCTCTAATCCATAAACAGAGTATGCTCTACATCTTTGATTTCTTTGATTGATATTTTGTAATTTCCAGCATATGGATCCTTTACATGTTTTCTTAAGTTCATACGTAAATATTTCACTTCTTTTGGAGTGGTTGTAAATGGCATTATGTTTTTCATTTTGGTTGCCACATATTCATAATTAATATACAAAAATAAAATAGATTTTTGTGCATTGATCTTATGCCCTGCAATCACTTACAGATTCTAGATTCTTCAACACTTTCTACATAAAAAAATTACATCACGAGGGGCCTGGGTGGCTCAGTTGGTTAAACGACTGCCTTCAGTTCAAGTCATGATCCCAGAGACCCCAGATCGAGCCCCTCATCGGGCTCCCTGCTCCACAGGAAGCCTACTTCCCCTCTTACTCCCCCTGCTTGTGTTCCCTCTCTCGCTGTGTTTCTGCCAAATAAATAAATAAATAAATCTTTTTAAAAAATCACATCATCTGTAAATAAGGGCAATTGTATTTTTTCCTTTCCTATCTGCATGTCTTTTTTTTTTTTCTTCTCCTACTGCCTTACTGCAATGGCTAGAAATTTCTGTACTAAGTTGAATAACGATGTCACCAAATTTATTGTAATATTTATGCATAAGAGCAACAAGACTAAGAATAGGGTACTCTTAAAACACAGGAGCAAGTTATGAAGATATGCTACATCAAATTTCAAAATGGATTGAACATACTGCTTTTTGCAACCCAGCAATTCCATTTCTAGGTATATATTCTAGAAAAAAACTCGCACCTGTGTTGCTGAAGACATACAGCATATATGTCATAACAGCATTGCGTATCTTAGAAAATACTGGAAATGATATTTATTTGTGGAAGCACTGTTAATGTTAAATAAATTGTGTATATTTACACAATAGAATATTACACATACTGACAAAGGATGACCTAAAGCTACATAAATCAATGCGGCGGAACTTTTGAGACTATCATAATTTTTGAAATGTAAAGCAACCACAACAGGGGCACCTAGGTGGCTCAGCTGGTTAAGCAACTGCCTTTGGCTCAGGTCATGGTCTCAGGGTCATGGGATTGAGCCCCACATCATCCGGCTCTCCCTCCTCAGTGGGGAGCCTGTTTCCCCCTCTCCTTCTCCCTTTCTCCCTGCTTGTGTTCTCCTGCTCTGTCTCTGTCAAATAAATATTTTTGACATAAAAATATTTAAAAATAAAAATAAAAAACAAAACAACCATAACAGACAACGTACATGAAAATACAACTTTTGAAATCAATCACAGCAAAAATAAAAAATATATTATTTCAAAATGCACGCCGACATGGTAAAACAAGTAAAACAGCAAACAAAGGGATGATAAGCTGGGTCTTGATTAGCTTGACTGAGGGGTAGGCAGAGAGACAGGATTAAGAATATTGGTAACATTCTCTTGCTTAGGATGGGTGGGGGATAAATAAATGTTTATTTTATTATTATTTATAATTTAAATATATTATTTTGTTTATAACAAATATTTCATAATTTTAAAAGAAAAAACAAATAAGGAATGGGCATACCAAACTCATACTACTGGCTATTCCTCAGATCAGGAGGGAACTAGTGGGCCGGAGAACATTAGTCCCAATAATTTATTTCCTTAACTGTGGGAAGAAAATGTAACAAAATAAGCAAAATATTGACAGATACTGTTCTGAGGGTAGGTGGAAGCAATATAGATCTTTGCTATATTATTCTTTACAATTTGACTTTTCTGAATTATTTTCAAAATAAACCCTTGTATGCTCATCTCCTTTGTGCTGGCATTATGTCATAGATAAATAGACAGCTAGATAGATTTCTGGGCAGACTGATAATAAAATAAGAATCAGAAGAATAACAACATAGATGTTTGGTTTCAACCTCATATACTGAGAGCAGCTATATGACCCGACACAAAACAGCACTTACCCCTTGGCTGAGTAAGATGACAGAAAGAGAAACACTTTCAATTTATACCACACCTTATCTTGTGTATCATTTTAACACCACTTAAATCACCATGGGATCTCTTTCAGACAACAAAATTAACAAAAGGTGAGCCATGAAATATGTTTTATTTAAGAATAAGAAACAGTGCAAGATATTTACTAGAAATCGGTGACCCTGTACCAAATACAAGCATTCAATGTTAAAAACATTTAACAGCTACATCTACAATATAAACAGACAACCTAAGTTGAAATGTGATTGAAATCTGTAAAACTCTAAAAGATATCACCCAAATTCTCAAAGGCAGAGCAGTTAGAAAATGTCACGTTTGAAAGCTAAGAAAAGAAATTTGTACAATGAAGAGATAAAATCGTCAACTAAACAAGAGCCTTGTATAACCCAGGAAGAGAATGAAATTGATATGTCAAAGAACTTGGGGAGTGAAATATGGAAACTATCAAAACCAACAGAAGGAAAAATACACAGGCAGATAAGAAAATTCAATGTGAAAACTGCAGAAAGATTCATTGAAAATGTCAAATACTTCAAGACGGCCATAGGAAAGTACATGCTGTTTCTCTGAGGAGAAAAGGCTGCTCTGTATCAGTAGAAAATTGAGGATTGGTAAATATACATGCAGTTTATAGAATGCCGTTTCAATATATTCCCATCCCTTCTTCCATGCCTGCATATTTAGAGTCTTAATTAAGATTTAGAGACTACTTCAACAGCCCCGAACATGCGGGGTCTCAAAGATTAACATGAGCTCCAAGTCCTGGGATGCAGGGCTGGTGTCCGGTTCATCATTTTATCTCCCCAGCACTGAGTATGGCACTTTGTTCATAAGAGATGCTCAATAAGTTTAGATAAAAAATAATACCAGTCCTGCTAGAGAACACAGGGCTTTTCCATCATCTTAATAATCAAATGGGCTCTAATAAGTGAAATATTTTTGAATGAAATTATTTTTTGTGAAATAATAGGAAATACCAGATTAACTATACCATTATATATTGAGAGAGCTTTCTAGATATGGCTTTCTCTAATGTGATATTGCAAATATCTATTGTACTCAGTAAACAAATGGCTATATCATCAGAGAGTCGATAATGGAATCATAAGAGAAATTTCACACTAAGAGAATCAGATATCCTACTTCACCTCTTAGACTATTTAGCTGTGAGATCTTCAACAAACCACTTTACCTCCCTGACCCTCATTTTCTCCATCTAGATGATAAGGCTGTTAATCTAGAGATTTCCTAAGACCCCTTCTAACACTTTCATATAGTCTCTAATGTGAATCCAGAAAAAAACGAAATACAACCTGTGATATCCTTTGATTCCACTTTATTTAAAATAGTTATCCTTCCCAGATGCAGTTTAGAAAAAAAAAACAAAAAGGAAATACAATTTCCCAGAACAGGTCAGCAGAGTTTGCCTCAGTAGGCGGTTCTATACCACAAATACCAGAGTCATACAAACCTGGTGGGGGCAAAATTACTGCCTCCAACATTGGGGTGCATGAGAAAATCCATGAGGAAGTAACGGGCTTCAGAATGTGCAACAGCAACAAGGCAGACCTGGCGGAAACACAGCCCTGCATTGTGGCTCTTCTCCCACAAACAGACATGCCCACCTGGTCACAGAAGCCAGGCAACGGAAATGAACCATCAGCCTTTGCTGGTGTGTGCCCCTCCCGTCCCCTGCTCCACCATATGGAAAGCTCAACCTCCATGGAGACCTGTGGTTTGAAGCAACTGCTCCTGTTACCACAGAGTAGCCATTCTCTGTCCTCATAAGGTGGATTACATTCAGTTTCTCTTAAGTCCAAAGATGCCAACAAGATCAAGGAAAATGGGACAATGAGAACAAAAGGATGGGTAAGTGAAATGAATTGAAAAAAAACAAAACAAAACAAAAAAAACAACAAATTATGTAACCCTGGTGCACATTAATTCAACATCTCTGCACCAAAGAAAGGTATAGCATTCTGTGGCTTTCAGCATTGCAAACTGTCTTGCTAAATCATAACCAGTTCTACAACAAAAATTATTTAGGACATGAAACATTAGTATAAAACACAGTGGCTTCTTTTTTATCCTCTTTTGTAGTGCATGCATTATAAACCCCAAATAAGAAAATACCCTGTATGAGTCCTTGGCACAGAATCATATCATGAACAAAATTTTCTGGGAGTTCTGTGGAACTCAAATTTCTTTATTGCAAATGAAGATTCTCTAGAGTCCAGACTTTATTTTTCAACTTTGATCATTAACTTTTTCTCTTACATGTCTGATTAGACTTAATGAGTTAGCTAAGTTAATGAAGTGTGATGTCCCATTAAATACATCAACTGACAACAATTAATTCCTCAGCGCATGTTCTCTGTTGATTGATTGTATTTATCAGTGTGGTAGAATTTAAGTGATGTAAATCTCTTAGCAGAAAATAGGAGTTGCAAACTCTGAGAGTTTAATTCAAAGAAAATGATTATTTCTAGAAGTGAACTTCGTTCATCAGTTCAGTGAATGAGTCTGTTGACTTGTCAACAAATTAATAAAAACTGCACAAGAACAAGTTATCAGTCAATGAAAAAATGTCCTCTATTATCGAAAGCCTTAGCTAGAAGCTCCCTGATTGTGCAGGCTATGTCTCCGCAGTTACATTCGTTCTAAGTACATGATTATACTGTATCTACATAAAACACAGAATTAAGTTTAAAATATAAGCACCTTCGAATTTAAGGAAATCCCCAAATCCCTTTATTCATTTTTGGTATGACTCCAAGTTGTCCCAAAGCAGTTAACTGTCACAGGAAGCCTGCAAACTTTCTCACAAGTCACTTCAGTGATAATGGGCCATCACTGAGACTTCTTAAATGATCCAGATAAAAACATTAAAGGATTTCCCAAGAGATTAAAATCAACTGAAATCACCTCAGTGAGTTAAATTAACCAACCTGGGAAGCTACTAGTTGGAAAAGACCAAATACCCATTGAAATATAAATAGTTTAATAATAAGCAAATGGCAAAAGAACTCAAAACTATCATTTGTAAAATACATCTACAGTTAGAAAATAATCTGAAGATTATTGGGGGATTAGCCTTGGATGTAAGAGGAAAACAGTCAACAGATGATTATGGGAAAATTCCCTTGCATTTCCTTCCACATTTCACCACAGTTCCCTTCTGCTGCTGACACATGCAGAAGATTGAAGGGCATTTATCCACCTATTCACTGACTGACTACAGCAACACAGAGCCCAGTCTGTCCTTGAGACCCACATTTCTAGGGTCTTTCCAAGAACAGAATAACCTTCCCTGGTCCTTATATATTACTAAACAACTCAGAGTCCTTAATAAAAAAAAATCGTGTACTCAATGAAGTAGGTGTTTAATGTCTGCAGGCTAATCAAAGAGGCATCCTTGAATCTTGTTCATTTAAGCAGTCAATGAATACAAGCAGTTAACTACAGTTGGCTGTTGTCTGTGGTATATTTTTTGTTGTTTGCTTTTATGGTGCCTAAACCAGGACATAAAAGCAAATGATCGGTGACGGTCATTTTATATATTCAAGTAAAATATTCAACAAACACATTAATTGAAGCAAACTCTCCACTTCCTCTCCATAACCTTAACGTCAGTATAAAAGGTCTTCACAACTACCCAAGGGGAAAAGAATAAACTTACAGAGGTCAAAAGTATACCTTGGTTCTTCTATACCTACATGAGATACAACTGTTGAATCTAGACAGTTGAGGAAAATAAAATATTCCCAACTAAAACAAGTGAAATTCACTGGCTAGCCCAGCCCCTGAAATTAACAGGCACCTGTTTATCTCAAGGGCGGCAACTGGCTAGTACATTTCTCCCTCGTTATTCAAGATGCCTCCCATTGCAATGTGGCTCAGGGTGCACTGGCAATTTCTGTAATGGCCACAGCACTGGGTTAGAATATTACAGCTGAGAAAAGCATAAACTGTCCCGCTCCGGTCCTAACTGTAATACCTCCCCTGTTTCTTTCCCTCCATACCCCCAGTGATTAGATATGTCTCCTGGTGTCTCCCTTCAATACTACCATCATTTCAGAAAATCAAAAAGCAGCTGACTAAACACTGGTTTAGGCACTTAAGGGCTTTCAGAGACTTTTAAAAAATTAATAATTTTCCTGATTGCCAAATAAAACTATTGTAAGCAAGTAAGATAAATATTTGTTTTGAATGGACATTCATTATTGCATAATTCTTACTACCACTTGAATACCCATTTAAATATATCAGATTTGGGATATGTAAACAACTAACAAGCAAGTGGCATGTTATATGAATTTTTATTATTATAACTGGCTCCCATGTTAGAATTCTCTGTCCAGCCCACTGCCTCCAAAAGTGTGTTAGAGAATATTTTAAACATTAGGATCACCTGGAGGTAAGGAGCAGAAACACAAATTACTGCATGTGTGGGCTCGTGCCCACACCCCCAAACCTCGTGAACTGGAATGTCTTGGAAAGGCCATAGGAATCTTCATTGTTAATAAATACTATCAATGATCCTTACACACCAAAATGTGACACTCCTGTCAAGTCAATGAATCTTTACTCCTCCTGCAAAAAAAAAAAAAACTTCTCTATGAAATGTCACCACAAATGAGGAAGTTAATAACCAGTTTCATGAAATATAAATGTACAAAAGAGGTTAATTGGACAAAATATGATGAGTTCTCACTACTCCACACTGCACCTGGTAATTTAACCTTGAGGATAGCACTCCCCACAATGTGCTATACTTAATGTGCACCATAATAGATTGGGGGCATATCATCCCCCTACTTGGCTATAATCTAGAAGAAAGCAGTATCAGTGTCTTACTTTATTTTCCTAGTGCCCCAAAAAGTGTTAATTACATGTGCTGAAATGAAGGAATAAGAGAATAAATTTTGCGTCTGCTAAATCAGCTTATACAGATATATAAGCTACTTAAATAAACTCCACTTAAAGTTGCCAGAAGAGCAATACATTATACTTCATTGCATCTAAGATGCCACTGATTATAAGGCACACCATTATTTTATGTACTACCAAGAAAGAAAAATTCTGGAAAGTAAATATAATACCACCATTGATCGTAAGATATATACCAATTTCAAGGATGATAAAAATGTGGAAAAGTGTGAATCTCAGCATCCATGAAATAGGAAAATTATTATACGGTATCCTTGTAGCCAGAAAGATAAACACACCTCCACAGAAAGTGGTTTTCTTGACTGTAGCATCCATTAATTCCTGATTCATCATATTACTACACAAAGTAAGTAAGTAGGGTGAATACTTCACTTTAGGAACCATAGTCTGAGAAATGCTATAGAAAGACACTTTTCCTGTTGAATGGTGTCTAAAGCATATGCAACTCACTAAAAGACCTTGATTCATTGATCATCCAGATAGGTCACTGACCTTTCTATCCAGCTTGCATCCGTTAAGGCCACAGACCTCTACAATACGAGCCTTAAACTGTATTCAGTATTTAAGTGGGCGTAATAAAAATGAGTGGGTGGGCCGGGGATTGAAGCCATTTATTTAAATTAATTTTAAACCTAATTAGGTGACTAATTGTGCATCAGAACTTAGTTGGTGTACAACATGTCATGTATTGTTAATAATGATTTATTCTAAAATTCTTCATTCAGATTGCTTTGCTCTCCATTTTTGATGAGTCAAATCACCAAAAAGCAACTCCGATTTTGAGAATATTATCTTTTTAATCATTCTCTACTAAATTTGCGACATTTAGAAACATCATAAAAGAGAACTCAATGTTACAAAAAGAAAATTTGCTGTTACATGTGGCACAAAATTGAAGCAATACATTCTGGGCGATTTTTCCCCAACACAAAGTACTACACTGACAATTATCAGCATTTCAGCACAAAAGGAGCATTGTATGGTCTAAAATTTTGTGTATGCTTACAAGTTACGGTAGTAAATAAAGTCTTCTAATATAATTTCCCTAAGACAACTTTAGGACCCAAGGGGCAAAGGCAGTAAGAAATTAAACCAAATGTTTTTTTACTCAGCTGACCAAACAAAGAGATGGAATTATGATATCAAGAGAATAAAAAGTAGGTCATTAATCTTTTGGCAAGTTCACATGAATCAGATCTGGTAGACAAAGTTTAGGAGCTTGGTCTCATTGACCTTCTTTCTTAAAGCAGTTGACTTTACTGAGATGTCGGACGTTTGGGCGGTGGGGGCTGGAGTTGGGGAGCAGTCGCTCTAACACATGAATACAGAGAGGAGTTCTACCTTCCATATTAGGACCAGACTCTGCATTCAAGAAACAAAGGAGAGAATTCAGAGCTTCTTCTCCCTCTTATTCTCTACTGTGGTCTCCCCACTTTTTCACTGGACCGTTGTAGTGAACTTTTCCTTGTCTTTATCAGCCTCTCTATCATCCTCAACTAATATTGAGCAACGTGTAATCTTAATATGTAACTCTAGGCAACAAATTAGAAATGGAATTTTTATTCCAGCTCCACCACTGACCCCATTCTTTGACCTTAGGCAAGCTCAATCCTTCTCTGAGCCTCACATTTCTGTTCGGCACAATGAACATAATACCTCCTTCACAGAGTTAACACAAGCGTTAAAGATAGTGTAAACATTAAAGATAATGTATCTGAATACTTAACTTGATGCCTGGCATAAAGATGGAAATTCATCCAACAAGTATTTACTAAGAGACTATTCTGTGTCACTCAAACTTGGCTGGTTTTACAGGTGAGCTAAAGATGGACTAATGAACCAAACAGACTTTGTGCCTACCCTTTCAGGGCCTAAAGTCTAGTAGTGGGACAATTAAACATAATAAACCATGGTAGTGTTCTAATAATAGAATTTCAGAGAGCTTTGTGAGGCACCTGTACTAGTAGGAAAAACTGCCAAAAGACATAGAAGCATTAGCCAGGCTAGCTAAGGGGAAAGCTTGTTCCAGGCAGAGAAAACAACTGAGAGAAGGCAATACTTATTTCAGGAAGTAAAAAATGTTGCATTTATAAGGGATTGGCAGCTTCAATACAATGGGTGCAAGAAAAAAAGACCCAAATAGGAAATAAAAATCTCTTAAGGAGTTTGGACTCTGTTGTAGATCAATGAAAAACAAATAAAAGGCTTTTACACCAAAGAGGGGCATGATCAGAATTGAATTCTAGAGCAATCACTTTGCTTTAGTTTGAAAAATGGATAGTAATAAAGTAAGACAGAAGGCAAAAATTACTCCTGGAAGAGAGGTCACTCCAGAAGGTAGTGGATGGAGACATGGACCTGGGATAGGGACAACTGGGGAGAGATGAAGATAGATATGTGAAAATGAGAACAAAATAAAAATATTGGTGAGGTTGGTGATTTATTTGGATATGTGTGGGGGAAAGGAATAGGGAGGGGAGGAAAAGGAGTTGACAAAAATGAGTTCCAGCAGTCAGGCTTTAATAACCTCATGAATGATAGGGTCTTTCCCTGGGAAACCAGAGGAGCAGCTGAAAGAAAGGAAGGAGTAGGAGTTCAGTTTTAGATATTCTGAGAATCGTGGCATGTCTGGGAGGCTCAGTTGGTTGAGCAGTTGCCTTCAGCTCAGGTCATGATTCCAGGGTCCTGGGATCAAGTCCCATGTCAAATTATCTGCTTGGTAGGGATACTGATTCTTCCTCCCCCTCACCTGCAGCTCCCCCCACCCCACTTTGTGCTCTGTCTCTCTTTCTCTGTTAAAAAAAAAAATCCTATGATTTTTAGGATGTCACTTAGGAGGCAGGTAAGTTTTCTGGGAAGAGATAACCAATTGATGGTTGGTTGGCAGTTGGATATATAGGTACAGAGTTTAGGAGAGAATTTTGGGCTGTGCTTTGGGCTTATTTTTTTCAACGTGTTTTATTCATTAAATCATATTGGGTTCTTGTGAATGATGATGTTTTGAGACTAACAGTTCAGTTCACACTTTCTCAGGTCACTGGGGTTCGAAAAAATAGCAGAATTTGCTGTAAGGGCAATAAAAAAAAAAAAAAAAAAGCCTCTTCAAGTGTTTGCCAGCTCTGTACCCAGGACACCTATAATTTTTCTGGAGAATGGCTTCCTGATCTCAGTATGCAAAGACAGCAAACTACATATGTTGTATAAAAAACTGCTCAATGTGGGGGCTACACAGCTGCCATTTTCTCAAAATGTTTCTCCATCTAAGTAAGTCCAAAAGGTAAATGGCCCGGTATATGACCTCAGCTGACCTGTGGAAGGCTTGCATCATATGCGGTCTGAAGGGAAGCAGTGAGTCCTAGAGGGAGGCTCTCCACGCTGAGGGTGGAAGGAAGCAAGCCCGGTTCTCCGCGCTCTGTGAGGGAGCAGGTATTCAGCACAGCAAGCTTCAGGGAATGTTCTGCTAAGAGCTCTTGCACAAATGAAACAGAACATGAAAGGCTCTGCATTGATCAGCACACAATTGCAAACAGAAACTGCAGCTTTCCTTATTCCTTTTCTACTCTGGAAAGCTCGGCTGAGCACTCTATAACCATGAACAATTTCTTTGCCAATTGCATCAGGCACTTAGGAAAATGTTTTTCATAAACATCTTAGTAACAGATTTTCCTCTGATGTTTGCCATGTCCTTTTGGGTTTAATCAATGCTTCGCCTTTGAAATTCATTTTCTGAGTCTAGGTCCATGAGCAGCACTTAAATTTAAAACCAGCCTATAGTTCCCTTCTGAGAAAATGATCACGTTATGTTTCAGATGCTCATTAATGAAGGACCAAAAAATACCCCACATCCAAAATCATTTAATTTCTCTGCTCATTACATCTGAATCTAGATTTTATGAAGATTCCACCATCCACCTTGGGAATCATTTTTTTTTCTTTGTACAGATCAAGACCACATAGCTCATCAGTCACATCTAAAGTCTATTTATATTCAATAAGTGAGGACTATCATTTCTCTGACAAAGACAACTTTATCTTTTCTCTACCTCCTCTATGTTAAAAAGTATTTTTGCTAGACACTTTCGTCATGGTTGGGATTTATAGAAAATTGCTCACCTGGGGTGTCTTTATAAGAACTTTGTCTCCTCCTTTTTTGTTTTTTTTTAAGATTTTATTTATTTATTTATTTATTTATTTATTTATTTATTTATTTATTTATTTACTTGAGAGAGGGAGAGCATGCTCATGAGAGTGAGGAGGGGCAAGGCAGAAGGAGAAGCAGACTGCATGCTGAGCAGAGAGCCCAATTCGGGCCTTGATTCTGGGACTTCAGGATCATGACCTGAGTCTAAGTCCCAACCAACTAAGCTACCCAGGTGCCCCTCCTCCTTTTCTTTAGAGCACAATAATATGGATCACTAGGAAAATGTATAATTTCAACTCATGCCAAGTATAGAGAATGTGAATTTTCTTCTTATTATTTTTTTAAAGATTTATTTATTTATTTGACAGAGAGAAACACAGCGAGAGAGGGAACACAAGCAGGGGGAGTGAGATAGGGAGAAGCAGGCTTCCTGCCTAGCAGAAAGCCTGATGTGGGGCTCGATCCCGGGGCTCTGGGATCATGACCTGAGCCGAAGGCAGTCGCTTAACCAACTGAGCCACCCAGGCACCCTGAGAATATGAATTTTAAAATATAATGATGATACTTTAGCCACAATAATAACAATAACTTCACTTATTGAGGATGTCCTGTACAGCAGAACTTTGCCAAGTTCTTTGCTAAGAAGTTAACATACTTTAAAAAGTTTTAACTCCATAAAAATGCTGAGATAGGTATTTCTTTTACTGGCCTCTTTCTCACCCCATTGGTGCTCCGGGGTAATGGGAATGGCTAAATATACAACATTCAACACTCGATAGGCAAGGTGACAGCATTTGCTTAGTCACATATACTCATAGCCTAGGGGAGGAGGACACCACATGTCAGAGAGGGCCACATGGGGGCTGTAGTCAGAAACACTGTGAGCCAGCGGTAGGGGCTTTGTAGTATCAATCAAAACGAGATTGGTTGGGTGCCTGGGTGGCTCAGTGGGTTAAAGCCTCTTCCTTCAGCTCAGGTCATGATCTCAGGGTCCTGGGATCGAGGTCCATGTCTTGCTCTCTGCTCAGCAGGGAGCCAGTTTCCTCTGCTCTCTGCCTGCCTCTCGCCTACTTGTGATCTCTCTCTCTGTCAAATAAATGAATAAAATCTTAAAAAAAAAAAAAAAAAAAAAACGAGATTGGCTCGTTTGAATACTCCTGCACATGGTGGGGAGCTAAATCCACAGGGATAGGTAAGAACCGGCTGGTACTCAGTCCATCTGATAAGGAAGCATACCTGGGTGGGTGGGAACCCTTACCTGTGGGAGCAGAATAGAGAGAGGAACTTGTGGTTGGGATACTTGAAGTGATTTCCAATTCCACAGATGTCAAGGCAGCACTTAACTTTTAACATTCACTTTAGGCCTTACACTATAATATCTTCTTCTCATTACCAGATGTAAGAACCGGAAATTTAAAGAGGTTTAATAATGTTCTGGGGTGATACAGGTGGCAAGCTGCACAGCCAAGATGTGAGCCTAGGTTTCTTGGTCTGCTGAGGCAAGAAAGTACTTACTTCTTGTCTTAAATGAATCCTTTCTGTGATATTTTCAAGCTTGCTGTGCCTTTTAAGATGTAACAGAACACTCTGTTTAAAGATCTAATCACCTTGACTTTAAAAGAGATAAACATCTACATCCTGCTTAGAAATTGTGGTAGGAGGGTGCCTGGGAGGCTCAGTCAGTTAAGCGTCTGCCTTTGGTTCAGGTCATGATGCCAGAGTCCTAGGATACAGCCCTGCATCGGGCTCCCTGCTCAGTGGCGAACCTGCTTCTCCCTCCTCTTCTGCCTGCCTCTCCCCTGCTTGTGTTCCCTCTCTCTCTCCCTCTCTCTGTCAAATAAATTTAAAAAACTTTAAAAAGAGAGAGAGAAAAGTAAAATGCTTTTTAAAAAAGGAAGAAGAAATAAAGAAATTGTGGCAGGCAAAATAAGGGCCCCCTAAAGATGTCTTTGTCCTAACCCCAGAACCTGTGACTATGTTACCTTTCATGACAAAAGGGATTTTGCAGATATGATTAAGTTAAGGATCTTCAGATGAGGAGATTATTCTGGATTATCTCAGTGTAATCACATAAGAGCTCTTAAAAACCAAAGTGGGAGATAGGAGAGTCAGAAAAGAAATGAGGTGACAGAAGCAAAGGTCAAAGTCAGACTGTTTTCTGGCTAAGGAATGTGGGCAGCCTCTTAGAATCTGGAAAAAGCAAAGCAACAGATTCTTCTTCTAGAGCCTCCAGAAGGAAGCACCTCTGCCAACACCTTGACTCTAGCCCTTGATTCTAGTTCAGATTTTTTTCTAAAGACTTATTTATTTTAGGGAGAGATAGTACAAGCAGGAGGGCCAGAGGGAGAGGGAGAGAGAATCTGAAGCAGATTCCATGCTGAGTGTGAAGCCCCATGAGGGGCTCAATCCCTCAGATCACGACCAGAGCAGAGGCCAAGAGCTGGTCCCTCAACTGACTGTGCCACCCAGGTGCCCACATATTCTTTTTCCCAGTTCAAATTTTTGACTTCCAGAGCTGTAAGATTATAAACACATGCTGTTTTTAAGCCATAAATGTGTGGTCATTCATTACAGCTGCTGCAGGAAACTAATCGAGCAATGGGAAATACGAACGCTTATTTCAAACGTTGTTTTTATTTTCTCCCCACCATCTGCAGTTTCTTCCGGGGACATTCCGACATTCATGAACATTAACCTCTGCTCCTATGGCCTCCCATAGACACTTCAATGTCTGTCTCTACTCAGCTTTCCCAAATTCTACCTCATCTCCAGCATCCTTTTTCACATTATTACTCCCTTAGTTCACCTCCTTTCTTCTTCCCAAGGATTCTTTTTCCCATTTTATTTCTGCTTTCTACTTCCTTTAATTGTGACCCTCAGGCCTCCCTGCCTCCAATTTTTATTTGATTGGTTCTTCCCATGCTTCTTCTATCCACTTCTATGTTACTTTTCCCATTCTGATCTATTAACATCATCTATCATTCAACTCAGGACTTAGCTTAAATGCATTTCCTTTGAAGTCTTTCTTATTCCCTAGACAAGGTCAGAATATCATTTTATACAATCATATCTGGTTTTGTAGCAGTTATAATTTACTGAATACTTTTATATTAAAGTCTATTTTAACATAAGATGAGACACAATCCTTGTTCAAGAATGGCTCCTGTCTTGTTTACAACTGTTATTGCTAATGCTGGGCCAGTTATCTGGCACACAGTATATATTCAATAGATGTGGAAGTTACGAATAAATATGAAGTCCTGTTGGTAATTCCTGAAACTCAGAAGAAAGTACAGCCATTCTTTATTAAAATTCTAAAAGGAAAATTTTCCCAATAATCAGAATAAAGAGGATATAGTATATATTAATCAAGAATATTGGTACAATATATGCAACATTTATATTTGCATTCAAAACATAGTCAACATTTATGAGTATGTTCATAGACACACACACATACACACACACAAATGAATTTCATAGAGCCATTCTTTATAATGTTCCACTATAAAAGCTAAAATTTCAAATCAAAACACCATTGAGTACTACCAGTTCTGTCAGCTGGGCTAATAAAATACAGTAGAGTTTATATCGCATTACAGGTCTTGCCGAATCCAAGACTGATTTCCCATTAACACCAGCTTCATAGGCGTGCAACCTGAGAAGTGGCACAGGGCCCCAAACTCAAAAGGCCTCATACCCAGTTTAATGCTCTATGGCAACTATCTTGAAATTATATTATTATTCAACAAGGGCCTGATGTTTTCGTTTTACACTAGAATCTCTAAATTATGTAGCCATGGAATGGATTCATTCCATGATAGTTTTTAAAACTGTTATATGTCAACCATCACTTATGGGGGTACAAAATATGAATAAAATGATGTCCTAAGGATGATACAGCTATCCAAACAAATATTTACAAATAATAACAAAATAATGTGATGAATTCGATAATGAAGACAAGTGGGAATGACTATAGGAACACTCAGAGGGAAGTCAAGGATTCTGCCTGAAAGAACTGGGCTTCGAAGGCTTCTCAGAAGAGTTCACATTTGAGCTCAGTCCTCAAAACTAAAACTGATTTCTCTAGTTGGGAAGATCATTACTAATATAGTGATTAAAACTGCTTAATAAGGGGACAAAAAAATTTAGGATAACATATTGCCACCTGCTACTTTCCCAGGTCAGACGATATCCAGTTTATTCATTACTCCCCAAGAACAGGTCCAAGGGGGCTTCCCCACAAGGACCCTATTAAGAAACAGGCAGTCTGCCTGCATCTTTGAAGTTCGCAAAGACCTGGGCAGGTGGGACAGGGAGTAATAAACAGTGAGCACAGGGAACAGCGGATGTGCTAGAGCTTTTTAAATATCTCAGCCAAGACATTCACCTAGATCCTCTCTCCTGTGAAACTTCACCAAGATCAGCATGTTTGAATTTTTGGCATCCATATGGTAGCAACACTTTCTCTTTCACCCTCTTTTCTCACTTCCTCTTAAGCTCAGGGTAATCATTTCTTCTGCAGCCTTTCCCCGTGTCCTTCAAAGGGAAGCCTTTTCTCTCTCATCAAAACCTATTCACTTTTTTTCATATTATTTATTTATGGCATATTAAGCCTTAAGCCCAATCATTAACAATTAAATAACCAGTTCTTTTCCCAAGGGCAAGAGGACTTATTATTTAAAACATTCCAGAAAATGAAATATAATATTTGTTTTCTATCCTCCTGGTTCAGAGAAGTAATGGAAAAAAAAAAAAAAACTGAAAAGTTGAATCTACACATAAGAGTCTGCAAAAGGTCCATCGAGCACAGGGTAGGGGGTTCTGGCTCAGCATCCTTGGGGCATCCAGGGGCTCCTGATGGCTTCACTTAGCATCAGCTTATTCCTATAGTTAAGATGGAAACATTGGCTCCCCTCTCTCAGAACTCTTCTCTTTTCCAAAGAAAAGCCCAAATAAGGTCTGGTCATCTCTTAAGGATCTAGAAGTTGTGGCTCTAAGGTCTGTGATGTCCACTTTTTTCTCCAAAGCTTTATCTCAGTGGAAATGGAAATGCCTAGACCTTGCTCAAAGAGATACAGAAACCTGTGATTCTGAGGAATTAGAACAACCTGGATCAGTAGCAGGACCCTCTATTCCTAAGCTATGCATCATCTCTTTCTTGGAGCAAGGGAAGGAGCCCTACTTTGGCTATCAGATTGCTGAAAAGATGCCCATACCCAAATGGCATATTGTTGGATATCATTTTTATCCAATATTCGGATCTCTCAATTTTTAACTCATTTTGATATCAGTGTTATAGTAGCTTCACAAAACAATTTGAGAAGTATCTCCCTTTTTTCATTCTTTAGAAGACTTTGTAGAAAATTTCCTTTATTTCTTTTTAAATTATACATGTGTCTGATGATACATCATTGGGAAAATGCCAATTCTCCCTCAACTGACCTAAAGATTCAATGGAATCACAATAAAAAGCCCAGTAGTATTTTGTGTGTGTGGAAATTGATAAGCTGACTCTAAAATTTACCTGGAAAGAAGAAGGGCCAAGAATATCCAAAACAATTTTCAGAAACAAATCTGAAGGTTTATATTGTCAGGCACCAGGACTCATTATAAAATTCTAATAATTAAGAGACACCTGGGTGGCTCACTCCGTTAAAGGTCTGCCCTCAGCTCAAGGTCATGATCCTAGGGTCCTTGAATCTAGTCCTGCATTGGGCTCCCTGATCAGTGGAAAGCCTGTGTCTCCCTCTCCCACTCCCCCTGCTTATGCTCTCTCTGCTTTTTCTCTCTGTCAAATAAATAAAATATTTAAAAAGAAACCATCATAATTAAGTAGACTATAATTGATGCAAGAATAGAAAAACTGACCGAAAGTACAGAAAGGAGAGGCCAGAACCAGACCCACACATACACGCTATATCAGCCCGTACCTACGAAAAGATCTTTCACACTGGGTACATCTAATGTCTGTGCCTTCTGTTCTTAGGGAAGTTGGACATTCAGGAAAGGAGGCACTAACCAATCCTTGTGATGCACTGGCATGGGTGGGAAAGTCAAAGCTTAAAGAGATACTTGAAAAACAGAGCAAAAAGACAAACAAAACAAGTTTGTCTAGTTGTCGACATTAAGAAGAAACTAGGGGAAGGTCTACAGGAAGCTGTTGCCTCCCTGTACTACCTCTTCTGTGGTTGCATTGCCAAGCAGTTGGTGGTAACCTACAGCGACTGCTGGCCAGCCAGGGTAGAGGCCAGGAAGAAAAGTTAGATACAGAGACAGGAAGAATGAGGAAAAGCTAGAACCCACCAGCACCTCTGTGTCTGTGCATGGACATGGCTAAGAAGGCCTCCAGAGTAATGACCACGTCCTTATTTTCTCTTTCCAAATGTTGTGCAAGTTCCTCTATCAGCCAACGCTTTTCAAAAATGTACTTGGATTAATTAGACATTCATATGGGAAAAATAAACCTTGATACCTATCTCACAAAACAAATATTATCAATATCAGACGGATTATAATGTTAAAATAAAACACAATTTCAAAAGGAAACATAGACCAATACTGGTCTTCATAACTGAAAGGGCAGAATAAGACTGACTCCATCTTGTGTGCTGCGCCCTCTATCTTGTGTAAATCCCCAGCTTGACCCCTCCCAAGAAAAACCGCGTGGGAATATTGCTCAACCCTGGCCTACCCCACCTTACGCAACTGACTCCTGGCCAATCAGCATAAGCCACCATCATCACCCTACCAACTGCCACCCGCCCCCTATAAAACTGCCATGCTTTTGAAACTTGCTCTGTTTCTCTGCATCACGCCGCTACGTTGGTGAGTGAGTGTGGGAGACTGAGCCCAAGCTAGATCAAATAAAGCCTCTTCGCTTTTGCATCGGACTCGGCTCCCTGGTGGTCTTTGGGGAATCTCAAAATCTGGGCATAACAATAACCTTGAGGTAGGCAGAAATTTCTTAAACAGGACACAAAAGCACTAATTATAAAGGGTAAGATAAAAATTGTATAAAGTTGACTACATTAAAATTAATATTCACTATTCACTAAAAAAATACCATTAAAAGAGTAAGAAGGCAAGCTAAAGAATGGAAAGAGATATATGCAATATGTATGTTAGGAACTCATTCAGAATATTTGAAGAACTGCTACAAATAAATAAATAAGCAAACTAATAAGCATAGAATACAACAGAAAATGGGCAAAAGATATATCATAAAAGGGACATCTGGGTGGCTCAGTTAGTTTAAGCTACTGTCTTTGGCTCAGGTCATGATCCTGGAGTCCTGGGATCAAGTCCCGCATCGGGCTCCCAGTTCTGTGGGGAGTCTGCTTCTCTGTCTGACCTGCTCCCCTCTCATGGTCTCTGTCTCTCTCTCTCAAATAAATAAATAAAATCTTTTTTTTTTTAAAGATGTATCATAAAAGAGTACACATCACAAAAGAGCACATCCAAATGGTCAGTATATTATATTCATTGCTATGTAACAAATTACCCCAAAACTTCATGGACTAAAGCAACATATATTTATATCACACTTATTTATCTCACACACATTTATTTTGCCTGTGTAGTTAGTTGGGTCTTCTGACTCTGAGTCAGAAGTCTCTCACAAAGGCTGCAGTCAGCTTAAACTAATGTCAGTGAAAGATGGATCTGTTCTAAGCTCATTCCAGTTGTTGCTAGCAGCATTCACTTCCTACCTGGCTATTGGACTGAAGCTTGAGTTCCTCAGTTCTTAATGTTAAGTCCTCTCCATGTGACAGGTCACAACATAGCAGCAGACTTCATCAGAGTAAGCAAGCAAGATGGCAAGAGTGCCAGCAAAAGAGAAGGCACAGTCTTTACAATCTAATCTTAGAAGCAACATCCCATCACTTTTGCCATGTACTAATGATCTGAAGCAAGACACTAGGTCCAGAATATACACAGGGAAGGTGGTAGATTACACAGAGGCATGACTATCAGGACAACTAGCACAGTCAAATACTGCTGATGGGAGGATAAATTGTAGCAACCATCTGGAAAATGGTCTGGGATTATTCATTAAACTTGAATATACTACAACCTCTGACCCATCAAATCTATGTATATATGTGTTAATTCAAAGTAAGTTAAAAAAAAATTCATAGCAACACTATCCATGATAGCCAAGGCAATTTAAATCTCATTATGAACAAAATATATATACTAAATATATAAATAAATTGTGTCATATTTGTACAATAAAAGTCAGTACAACAATGAGAATGAGTAAGTTAACACTACATCCAGCAATATGGATCAATGTCTCAAATGTAACCTGAATGATGTAAGTTAGATACACAAGGCAGAGTACGGACAATTCCATTTTTATTTTTATTGTTTTTTTTAATTTTTTAAAATATTTTATTTATTTATTTGACAGAGAGAAACGCAGCCAGAGAGGGAACACAAGCAGGGGGAGTGAGAGGGAGAAGCAGGTCTCCTGCCAAGCAGGGAGCCCGATGCGGGCCTCAATCCTGGGACTCCGGGATCATGACCCGAGCTGAAGGCAGTCGCCCAACCAACTGAGCCACCACGCGCCCCAATTCCATTTTTATAAAATGCAAGCCAAAGTAATCTATGGTGTTAAAAGTTAGAATATGGCACCTAGGCTTCTCAGTCATTAAGCATCTGCTTTTGGCTCAGGTCATGATCCTGGTGTCCTGGTATCAAGCCCGGCATCGGCAGGAGGCCTTCTTCTCCCTTTCCCATTCTCCGTGCTTGTGTTCCCTCTCTCGATGTCTCTCTCTCTGTCAAATAAATAAATAAAATCTTTAAAATAAATAAATAACATAAAAGTTAGAATAGGTTATCCCTGGAAAAGTGACTAGAAGGGAATATAAAGGGGCTTCTGGGGTTTTGCTCAAAAACTTTCAGTAACTTCTCATCTCATTCAGATTTCACAAAACTACAAGACCTTGTAAGATCTGTCTCTTAGGGGCACCTGGGTGGTTCAGAGGGTTAAGGCTCTGCCTTCGGCTCAGGTCATGATCTCTAGGTCCTGGGATCGAGCCCCGCATCAGGCTCTCTGCTCCATAGGGAGCCTGCTTCCCCCCTTTCTCTGCCTCTTTGCCTATTTGTGATCTCTTTCTGTCAAATTAATAAATCTTTAAAAAAAGAAAAAAAGATCCATCTCCTAACCTCACTCCCTATTATCTTTCTGTCTTCATTGCTTGTTCCCCTCACTACTCTAATTTCCTTCAACATTCCAACCATGCTTCTACTTCAGGGCTTTTTGTCTTACTGTTATGCCTGGAAAATCCTTCTCCCAGACTGTGTGATGCCTCGCATTCTCACCCTTTCTCAGGCTTTGTTCAAATGCAAGCCCATCAGAGAGGACTTAACCCAATTACATAAAGCTGTGTTGTACTTAACCTACCTTTTTTTCAATAACCAGTGATAATTTGTCTAATATCTGTCCTCCTCTATCAGAATGTAAACTTTGTGAGCCAGGGCTTTGTTTTTTGTGTTTCTTTTTTTTAATTGCTGTTTCCATGAAATCTAGAACACTTCCTTACATGTGGTAGACACTCTTTAATTATATGTTAAATGAATAAAGAGACCAGAATCCCAGTAAGGAGAAGAAGAAGGATCATTAAAAAAAACTGAATCAGAATCAATACAGACAGGGACCAGGGAAAATCACACACCATAGACAGGTCACCCATTGGGCTACTGTTAATAACCCATTTTCATTATCTTAAGACCAAAACACATGGATGAGGTAATGGCCACTTGATACAAGGTGTAATATCCTACAAGTACATTATGAGAAAGATGGAAACAAGTATCAGTATCAATACTTCTGGATGGCAGGAGTTTTCCCCATAATATATAAATTCAAGTCTTGCATCAGGGTAGTCCTAGATTAGAGAGAAATACACCACTCCAGCTTCCTGAGTGCTTTTAAGTCATTCCCTTTCACAGATGACTACTGAACAGTTTTATAGACATCTTCAAAAAACTAATTTATGTAAACAGGGCACAATGAAATCAGCTAACAATCACACTTTCAAGGAGTTTGTAGTACATCCAAAAAATTGGTTAATTGATTTTCATAGCCATTACGGTAAGACTGCTGTTTGTTCATATCTACTGTTAAGATTATATCTTTGGTAGATGAACTGATCTACTGAAAGGGGCAGCTTTTAATCAGTTGCCACTATATTGGTCACAATAGACATGATATGACAAACACTGCCAATGGACACTTAGCTCATATTTCTTTTTATTTCCTTTTTCCATTTGTCATAGGTTATTTGACTCAGATTTGTCTAATTCATAGAAGCAGCTCGTGGCATGTCCATATTCGTAGTCTTCCTTTATGTTTTCCATTATTTGTACTCTGTAAATGTTTTATCTTATTCACCATCTCTATGGATTAATGACCATTTAAAACATTAAGTTGAAATGTGTTTTGTCTTGAGTTTTCAACTCTTTTTTTTAATTTATTTATTTGACACAGAGAGAGAGATCACAAATAGGCAGAGAGGCAGAGAGAGCACGGAGTAAACAGGCTCCCCACCTAGCAGAGAGCCTGACACGGGCCTCAATCCCAGGACCCTGGGATCATAACCTGAGCCGAAGGCAGAGGTTAACTCACTGAGCCACCCAGGTGCCCCGAGTTTTCAACTCAAAAGAACGGTGAACCCGATGTAATATAAGTCAATATTTACATGCATACATCTTATAATAATAAGATTCAATCCAATTTGGTTAGTAGCACTGTAGGGTAGTATCTATCTTCTAATTGCATTTTTAATGGTAGTCAGTCAAGCATTTCATCATGTGGGAGAACCTAAGAGATGGCTTAAATAGATATGTAGTAAATGGTACACATCTACATGTGGTCAATATAAAGCCAAAACAGGAAAAGTCACTGTTTCTCTTCAAAACCATCACCATTTTATGTTATGATATCCAAAATCATCTACATATTAGCTAAGTATAAGTACCCCCATATAATCAGAAGGATATTGCACTACAATTCTTATACTCACATTACTTCTCAGGAAATCATAATGCACACTTAGGTGTGACACAGAAAATTACACATTTATCTATAATCTACTGCTTACATGTATTTCAAGGAGTGCTAAAGTTCATGTATTTATTATAACCTTGCATTTAATAATCAAGAAAGATAACATGAAATAAAAGATTTATTTTCTTGCTAACACATTAAATTCAAATAAACTTTTGGGTTAATCATATAAAAATATAGTAAATAAGTATCACTAGGAAGAAGTAAGGATAAAGAAGCTCCTATGTAAACTGCATAGGAAAAAAATATTGATCTTGTTTATTTTTCCTGTTTCAAATTATTGACCTTCTAAGGCTATTAATGGAAAATTATAACTAGATGCAACTCAACTTGATCTTTCATTAATGAATCAATTTCAGTTTTAGACTCGCAATTGCCTGAGAGGTTTTTATAAAAACTTGTTTTTATAAAATTAACACAATATTGGGGCACCCAGGTGGCTCAGTCAGTTAAATGTTCAACTCTTGATTTCAGCTCAGGTCATGAACTCTGAGTCAAGTGATCAAGCCCCTCCATGGCCTCCATGCTTAGCATGCTGCCTGCTTGAGGATACTCTCTCTTGTTCTGCTCCCCAAATAAATAAATTAATTATATCTTTAAAAAATATTAACACAATACTGTTTTTCAAAAAGCTCATGTCTTTTCTTAAAACAAACATTTCTCATATTACCGACTTCCTTTTATGCTTTATATACTCATTCATTATTTCATTTTTTGAGAATTTAATATTCCTCATCTTAATTATTTTTATGCCTCTCATGGTCTCATGCTTTTGTGCCATCATGGTACATAGAAACTGCCCAAATATCCTTATTTTTAAGCCCCCAGCCATGAAAGCATTCCTTGTTTCCAAATTGCTATTTTCCTCCCTTTGCCTCACCCAACTATTGAAGGACTATGTTTGCCTTAATCATGCCAGCTGAGGAAATGCAGGCAAATTACTTAGGCCAATCTGTACTAAAACAACAATGAATAAACTGTTAGATCCCAGTCACTCCCTGTGTACCTTCTATTAAAAGCAAATGAAAGTTCATTCAAGCACTGCAAGTTAGTGGGCCTGCCAACAAAGTGATAGTGCAATAGGCAGGACATTAGGAATGTGAACCGACACAGTTCTTCAGCACAATGAAAGCCCACAATACGGGTGTGTTCCACCACTTCTGTCATTGCATGAAGGTGGTTCTGGAACCACAGACTCCAGGATAGAGTCTCAGGTTTGTTTTTGTTATTTTTTCAAAGATTTTATTTATTTATCTGACACAGAGAGAGAGAGAGAGATCACAAGTAGGCAGAAAGAGAGGAAGAAGCAGGCTCCCTGCTGAGCAGAGAGCCCAATGCAGGCCTCAATCCAAGGACCCTGAGATCATGACCTGAGCTGAAGGAAGAGGTTTAACCCACTGAGCCACCCAGGCGCCGGAGTCTCAGGTTTTAACAATGACTAGCTTTTAGGGGTAGAGATAGGGCAGTACGCACATGAGAGGAAGAAACAGCATCTGCTCCATAAAGGAACGGTAGTAGCAGGGACCAAGAATGACCTCAGTATTATCTTTTCCCACAGCCAAGTCTTCACAAGTAGGAAGGAGTCACAGCTACTAATTAGGCATTATTATTCCACTGAACCATCATCATTTCCAGCCAAAAAAATATACTGAGTTTTCTGTGCAAATCATTGGGTAGAAGAACATAAAAGAATAGAGAAATAGTATACACCTCCCAGGACCTTACTAGTAAGATAAGTGCTAAAAGTAACTACAAAAGAATAAATGTGTAAATAGCAGCAGAGATGAATGTACTATGTGGCCTGGATATTATTAAGTCATAGACATTTTAGCAACAATGAGCCTTAGATATTCTTCAGTCGAGCCCCATTATTCAGTGACAGAGAGGTTAAGTGGGTTATCCAATGTTGCATGACTTAAAACTGTCACCAAAACTCCTGAATTGACAACAAGTGCTGAAGTTAATTAAAGAAAGTGACTTGGTCAATTTCAAGCCAAAACAGGAAAAGTCACTGTTTCTCTTCAATACCTTCACCATTTTATGTTATGATATCCAAAATCAATTGCAGTAGGTGTGTTCAACTTGTGAAAACAACCTCCAACAGAGTCAAAATGAGCCCCCCCTTTTTTTTGCTGCTGTCAGGTTTCATCATGACCAGCAACAGGAAATCATAATGTTTGAACATGTCATGACCAATGTTACTGATCAGAACATCCAGCTGGCCTGTGACAAGGTTCTGAAACAATCTGCCTCTGCTATTTATTCTTCATTTATTAAATGAGCTGGGGAAAGGCACATACAAAGCTAAAAAATTCAAGGACTATTTTATTCAGCTTTGAAATGAGCAATCTTGCTTATGAGTAATATTATCTTCCTCTTTAAAGTAGATACCATAGAAGGAAACAGCCAGCTCTTAGCTATGAAGCTATGTTGTAAGAATGTCACCAAAATATAAAGTCATTTTTCTTAGTGCCCATAGAGTAAACCTGAAAAAAAAAAGATATAAAGTAATTTCTCAGGTAAGTAAATGAAAATCGCATTCACTATCACAATACTGTTGATTTTGTTGCAATTAAAATCCCTAAGTATATACATCACCTGGGCATCACCAAGGCTACCCTTTTTAACACCTTAAGACACACACACACACACACACACACACACACACACACATTACTGACACATAAGAATGGTATTTATTTCCTCCAAAGGACAATAGGAACCAAATAGATCTTTGTTCATTAAGAAATGTTTAAAGCTCATATATTATCGAGTTGGGTAGCAGTAGCAGGCAGATTTAGAGAAATGAACAGAGAATGAAATCACAAAACACCCAGAAATACACCAGTAACAATATGAAGTGATAAAAACTAAACTATCCAGCATGCTTTCCTAAAGGGTAAATCTTTTCAGGAAGTGCTGTGGAGATTTTAAAAGATAATGTAGTCCAATAAAGTTGATTACTAGGTGCTAGCAAACCCCAAATGTATTTGCAATTTGTGCCACATAGTCTTCCCAACTGAAGAATCCCAGTGGAGATGGGGTTGCTAGGATTGAAGGTGGAGGGGGTTGAGGACACCTAATTAGTAAAGTAACAAAGTACCTTATTGAGAAGAATTTGTAATCTATTGATTTAGTCAAGTACTTGGTTTATTGTTAGTAGTAAATACATATTTATTGCAGAAAATGAAAAATAATGGAGAAAAACTGCTTTCTAGACACGGAATCTAAACTAATGACATAGACAAGAGAAAACTATAATGAATTGAGGAATAAGGAAAAACTGATCTGCCAATACATAAAACTTCATATTAGGATCATGAATGTTTAGAAGAGAAATTTGCTTGGGGAAGGGTCAGAAACAGGAGTATCCATCCAAATTTAGCATTAAGCAAGCATCACAATGAGCAAAATTAAACTTTTTTTTGTGGGGAACAATAAGTAAATTATTTTATGACTTTTGCTTGGGAATTCCCTTTTTTAATTATGCAAAAAAAATTATATGCTGTAAAGTTCAAGCAGTCTCACAAAGCTTTAGCTACATCTCAATCATATACCACAGGGAACTGCATAAGGAACCCAGATAGAAATGAAAACAAATATGTGATTAACTTTGATCAAGTTAAGATTTTTTTCCAAAGTGGAATTTAAAAAAATACGGAAATGGAAAAAATAATTCATGTCTTTTACTGTTCTGTCCACTTAACTTGAATTTGATGCTCAGCTCATTAATTATGTAAGACCCTCATTATTTGGGTGAAATATCATAGCTATGATTCTTGTCTGCCCAGCACATTTCTCATCTTCCTGTAAGTGGGAATAATAGGTTTTCTTTTCTTCAGGAGCCATTTCAAGTTCATATAAATAAATAATGGTACCCTCTACTCTCCCAGCCAAAGTAGAGGCATTTGGCATACATACCCTATCCTCCTAGCCAGGAAGAGGTACATGGCCTAAACAAGGTCTATAAGAATCACGAATTTTTCAGAATTAACCTGACACAAAGGGTCCTCAATCAACATGTGTTAAACGAATGCTAGGCAACTAAATGAATAAGCTAGTGGGAATAAGTTAGACCGGTTTCTTCCCCTTACAATCTTGATGTTAGGAGAATAATATCCTGCTCTGTTCCAGCCTTTGTTAGTTTATTACAAGATGTTCGCCAATCAGTAGATGATAATGATGCTGAGAGTAAAGGAAAGCAGAGACAAACAAAACTAGGATAAATAAAGACAGAATCTTCATGAAACCCTTCTAGAGAAACTTCTGGTTTTGTGACTAATAAATTTTCTTTTTGCTGATGCCAATCCAAGTTTCTACCACTTGCCCAAAGAACCTCATGATAAACATAATCATCTTTGGCAACATTTTAAAAGACCCCCAGAGTACCTAGTAGAAATGGGGGTGATCAAACAAGTAATCATATAGATTTAAAGAAAATGTATTTCATTATAGATGTAAATAAAATTCAAAATTGTCATTGGAATAAGCAGAAAAATTTTGCTCACAGTGCACTTTCAATTCCCAGTTGCTCTCACATTAAGCCTAATATTATTACTTTAGGAAAAAAATAGACAATATTAAGTTCATATATTCCACATATCCTGCATAAGGAGAAGACTGTAAAAGGCTAGATGTTTACTCTTCCATTTTCATGATTTAAGACTTTCATACAATATTAGAAACATTTAAATTTATTAGCAATTCCCTCCTTAGGGACCGCATTAGAAAATGACCAGGTTTGGGAAATTCGCTCTGGAGAGATGATGCTCATAACTAAGATCTGAATGAAGGTTACCAGACATAAGAAAACCCATGAGACTAGCATTCTAAGCAGAAGGGACTGATGTGCAAACACTCAGAAGAAGCAGTATGTCTGAAATTCAAGAAAAATAGATGGACACCTACCGTGGCTGGAATATATAGGGAGCCGGAGGGAGTGTGGCAAATGATGAGGTCATAGAGCCTTGGGGGCACAGATAAGTTCGGGAAGCCATTAAGAAGCTTCAGACGGGGAATGACACCATCTAACTTTCCTTTCAGAAAAGTCACTGGCTCTGGTGGCAGCGTGAACTGTAGATCTCAAGATTAGAATTGTGGACGTCAGTAGGAAGCTATTACGATAGCCCAGAGGAGACATGATGGTGGCTTGGGCTAAGGCATTTAAATAAAGAGAAGTGGAATAATAGCACAAGAGCCTTTTGGAAGAGGAGATGAAGATTTACAAGAAGTGGGTGAAGGGAAAGAAGAATCAAGGAACCTCTTAATATATCTGATACTGAAACTTGAAGAATGTGACTAGATAGCATGGAGAACTTATCAAATCTCCAAGTTAAACTAAATTGCTAAATTTACTCTCATTTTTAGGATACTTAATTTGTAAAGTACAAATGACTAAGCCAACCACTATAATTAAGAATGTGATTTATGATATGATCAAATTTCCTTTGCAAGAAAAATTACCACCTTTAAATTACCTTTAAAAGAGGTACATTATTAGGGAGAAGATGACAATGGACGTTTGAGTATTTCAGGTCCTTAAATTAACAATCTTATCCAACATTATACAGAAATCCCCTTATGTACTCCTTTAGACCTTCTCTCTGTATCATTTACTATGCTCTTCAATCCTGACTTCTCATTTTTAAGTATAGGTTTTCTGTCTTCTCAGATTGTAAGCTATGCTTCTTTATACTCTCTCCATCATTTAACCCATTTTCCCCTCACCATAATGGCTCAATAAACATTTTTCAGTATATGCATCATGTCCTTCAGAGAAATGTCTCCTCCATCTTCCTCTCGTCATAGGTTACCATTCTTCCAGTACAATTAATCCCGGGCTCCTCCATAATAAGCCTCCTCTGTTGTGTCTTTCAATCCTTGGAGAACATTCCATACTCATAACTTTCGTATCTGTTCTTCACCCCTCTCTTAACACCGTAGTTCCTGGGTCATGCTGTCAAGGAAATCAGTCCCTCTATCATTAATGGGACTTCATGTCCCATTTTATAACAGAGAATGTCTCGACTAACAAAGAGAATCTCAATATTGCACTTCCCTGGGCAAACACTGAACTCCCTTTGTAGATTTTAAATATTTTACTCTCCTGAACAAAAGCATGCCTTTTAAGAGATCCTTAATGTTTCACTCGACAACAACTATAACCAGTATGGTATTTCAAATACTGTATTTCAAATTCAGAGTTTCCATGGTATTCCTTTCAAATAGCCTAAAGCTCACTAAATAATGATAGAATCCACTTTCCCTCTGCTACTGACCATTCATCACATCTCATTTCCCCTACCTACCGAAAAGCATGAAAAACTTCCTTTCCCGCAGATCACAAGACAAATATGAAATAAAGCCTTTTATACTCAAGTGTAAAAGGAAGACTAATTTTGATGCATTTAAGATATAGGGTATAGAGTTCCCCAAAGCCAGGCTGGTGGATACCCTCCTTCTTTCTTGCAATAAGTTGTTATCAATAGCAAAATCTTTTTAAATTTTGAGGCTGTGGTTTTCTCACAATATTTCATCTTCTCTACTAAATGCTAAGCTCCAAGACCGTGCTAATAATCACCACAAAGTACTCAAAAAATATTTGTTTAATAAATTACTGCATGCACTTAATTAACAAACAAATCAATGAATGAATAAATGAATAGCTGCTTTGATGGCTAAGATTAGACTTTGAGGGAGGTCTCATTTGTGCCAATTTTTTTTTAAACTTTCAATCCAGTCAGATTTGCATCAGAAAGTCTCCTTTGTGCAAACACTCCAGGGCAACTGTGCAAAGTCACTTTGAAAGTAAATGCCATCAAATATTAATAAGATAAGCCAAGGGAAATAAGCTTGTAGTTTATCCCAGATAAAAAAGCATTTTTTTTCTCCTGAAGTATGAATACATACACGAACTTAAAGCTCCCCTCTAGACACCAGACAGAAGCATGTGCGTGGCAAAGCTAAGAACAGCAGAGCGAGTGGATATTATATTGGTAACATTAAAAGGGTGTAAAACCCCTGAAATAGTAAGGACCTGAGAAGATGCTATTTTTCCCATTAGATTTTCTTCCCAGAACATATTTATATCCGTATCTAGTCTAAGGGATAAGTAAATTTAAAGTTGTACTTTAGCAATTATACAACCACACTATCATTTTCTAAAATAACTCCAGCAGCCCAAGAGCTTCAGGGTCGAGAAAGGCTTCATCCCACAGAGCAATAAACAACAGCGCAACAGCCAGCCTAGCTGGGAATGGAAGGAAAAAGGGTTTCAGACGGTCCCCACCCAAATGAAAGTTTTCCAATGAATTCAGAAATGTATTGTATTCATTCAAGGAACTAAATACTGAAAAAGGAGCCTATCTATCATTCAACGAGAGCCATCTGTCCAAGATCCTTCCTGGTCCGCAGAAGAGAGCCATCCGCAGTTCTAGGACTGGTCTTACTCATGGACTACGGATGGTAGTCAGAAGAACTTTGGGTTAAGCATCCAAAGGCCTAAATTCTCATTCTAAGTCTGCAAGTCATTAGCCAGTGACCTCGGTCAAACCATTCACTTCTCTAGGCCTTACTTTATTTATCTAGAGTGAAAACACAGATAGCCATCTCCTGAGACGGCTTGCATGTACTAAACTAGGGGCACCACGAGCTACAACCTAGAGTGTGCTGAAATAGCCCTCTGCTGCCCAAACCTCTCTCCTATGTGCTTAGACAAAGGTTAATGCTATGTGCATTAAAAAAGCAGCAACAAAACAAAACAAAACAAAAAAACTTACATGTAAAGTTGGAACGTTAAAGTCCAGGAAGATCCGCAGCACCTTGGGGTGTTGCAGCGGTGGTGGTGGCGGCGTAAGCTAAAGAGGCTAGGAGAACCTAAGCAGCCTGGGCCTGGCCCCGTGGGCGGCCGTGTGAGCTGCAGAGTCCTCCACCAACGCATGGACGACGTGCGCAGCAGCGGCATCTTCCTGGTGATGAGCAAGCGCACTCGCCCCAATCCGTACAGAGCGAGCACTTCTCCCCCTTCGGGGTGGTGTGGGCTTTGCACACCAACGAGTCCAAGGGTATGGCTTTGGTCAGTTTGGCCACAGCGCGCAAGCCTTCGGGGCCATGGAGGAGATGCACGGCCTGTGCTTCAGCCCCAAGGACACCAGGCCCATCAAGCCGTGTGTCACCATTGGTGTGTGTCCGTGGGAGTGGTGGAGGTGACGGATTAATGGATCTCTCCTGCCTCCCTTCCGCAGAAACTGTGCTTGTGGGGTAAGGGTGGTACTTCCGCTGCCGAGACAGACTGGAGAGCCCTTGGCCATCTGGGCATGGGTGGAGGAGAGTATGGCGCTGGCAGAGGGTTTCTCAACATGCCCAGCGCACGAGGCTGCGGGGTTTGCGGGATCCAGAAGGAACAGCACTCCCAGCTCAGACCTGGCAGCCTGCCAACTCTGGTTGGGCTTCCCCCACTCTCATCATCGCAGACCTGGAACTCTGGATTCCACCGCCCAGTTGCGGCCCTGGCCTACTTTGAGGACTTCCTGGCCCTCGGTTCTCAGACCCCCGGTTTGCCATCTAAGAAAACATAATACTGTTTTTCCTCAAGTTCATATGGAGCTTAGCAACTTGATAAACGTACTTGATAAACTTGATAAAGTACAGCACCCTGGTGTTGGGCATTTTCCAGTATAAGACGAAATGCACATATATGTAATATTTAAGTGCAGGTGATTAAAACTGCTACTATATGAAAACAAAACCAAAAACTTTAATCCCAGGAAAGGTAAGTAATTGATTAATTAATAATATGGTGTCGGTATCCCATTTCCTCCCAATATATCCACAGTAGCCCCTACCCGACCTCAGGTATAGAATGAACTAAGTGGACCTACCACTTGGGGGTGAAAGAAAATTGTGCACTGGGCCAGAAAGAAAATTTTAAAATCAGTCTGAGGAAAAATGTCAAAAGTCAAGTGGGGATACTGTGTCTAAAATTGTTCCTCTAAGCTGGTAGCATTTAGGATGTTAATTGTGTGATACTGAGGATTAGGGACTTCAACACTGCCCTTGGTACCTCCCGATCACTAGGGAGAGCCAGTAATGCCCCGCTCTGTAAAGGAAAACCTTTTGTTTAAAAGTCTGTACTTTTTGAAGGACAGGAATTATTTTGATTTTACAGAGCCACAGGAACAGTTGTCATCAAATTATTCCACTGGAATATATATGGACAGGATGGCAGTTCTATTCACTGGAAAGAAAAATAATACAGAACACAAATGCAAGAATTACAAATCAGGGATGCCTGGGTGGCTCAGCCAGTTAAGGGAGTGCTTTCGGCTCAGGTCATGATTCCGGGGTCCTGTGATCCACCCCCACCTCTGGCTCCCCCCTCAGAGGGGAGCCTGTTCCTCCCTCTCCTTTTGCCCCTCCCCCTGCTTGTGCTCTCTTGTGCTCTCTCAAATTAATAAAATTAAAAATCTTTTAAAAAATTAGGAATCAGATATACTGAACAGAACTACCCTTAATAACTCATTTACTAATCAATGCATTAAAATAGAATATAAGTACTCTAGCATGATGTTTTCAGGCACATATTTACTTTTAAACTTGATATCCTATAATAATTTTTTCCCGTGTATGTCAGACATGTGCCAAAGATCTTGAATATGCCTTTGTTTTTGTCCAAACCAGGTAGGTCCAGACTCAGGTGGATTTAGATTGCTATAATGCATTACTTTCTTTTTCTCTAAGTATATGTGAGTATATCCATATATCTACTATATGCTATTTCATACATGCAAAAGTAAATAAAATATATGTAAATACTGAAGCAGATTAATAGAAAAAATAAAATAAACTCAGCACCAACTAGAACATATCTTCAAACTGGTGGCTTCTTTACAAACTGTACTGATGATTCACTACTGTGAATATTGCATTGATCACTGCTTTTAGAAACAGTTTTCATCATACATATATACACTTAACAATATATAATTTATATTCTTATTCTGGAATTTAAAATTATATCATACTTATATTGCTTTTGTTATTTCTTTTTATCTTCAATAATATGTTTCAATGATTCATCCCTTTTTTTTCCCATATCTCATTCATTCTCACTGCTGAATAATATTCCATGGTAGGGTATACTACACAATTTAATCTTACCTCCTTATTGGACATTTGGACTGTTTCCACTTTTTGATCTTATAGTCAGGTAAAAACACTTCTATGGATATTCTTGCTTAAGCCTCTTGAGACATGAGGCAAGAGTTTCTCAAGGGCATACACCTAGAAAGACAATTTCTGGATCATAGGTCATGTGGATCTTCAACTTTCAAGAAAATACCAAATTGTATCCAGATTTTCAATTCTACTTTATACTTCTACTAACAATGTGTGAGGGTTCTCATTACTCCACATTCCTCTCCAGGTTGACATTGTCAGAATTCTTAATTTTGCCAGTTCTTTGATGAAGTCATAATTTGCATAATGAGAATGAACTTCTTTTCAAATGCTTATTGACAATTTTTATTTCTTCTTTCTGAAAATGCCTGTTCACATTCTTTGTCCAGTTTTCTATTGAATTGTTTATTTCCTCAATGATTTGCAGAATTTTTTTCATATTCTTTATTCTAACATTTTATCTGTCATATGTATTGCAAATAAATATTCCAAGATTCTGCCTTGGTCTTTTCACCTTCTTTTTTTTCTTTTAATAAGATGTGAGTGTTTGGGGGCTTGGGGTTTTTTTTAGAAAGAGAGTGAAAAAGGGGAAGGCAGGGGCAGAGGGAAAGGGAGAGAAAGAATCTTAATCAGGCTTCATGTTCAGCATGGATCTCCATCTCATGACCGTGAGATCATGACCTCAGCCAAGATCAAGAGTTGGGCACTTAACCAACTGAGCCACCCAGGCACCCCTCAGTTTCTTCATTGGTCTTTTAATGTCAGGGGAACTGTTAATGTAATCATACTACTATCTTTTCTTTAAATTGTTATTATTTAAAATAGTCTAGTTTTTAATTAATTAAAATAATCTGTTTTTTTTCTAAAGTTTTTCTAGTTTTCTCTTTTACATTTAGGTATTTCAGCAATCTAGAATTGATGTTAGAGTGGGGTCTAAAGTCAGGATGGATTTTTTTTTCTCATGGTATTAACCATTTGTCCCAGCATCACTTGTTTCTAATGATCTACATCATCCTTCTTTCATATCTTCTCATTACATGTTCTCTTTCATCCTGATATATAAAAGTACAATTGCATTTTTAAAATAGGTTTTGTATCCAGCCACCTAGCTAAGCTCTCTTATTAATCCTAATAAATTTTCTGTGTATTACTTAAGGTTTCCATGTTGACAATCATATCATCTATATAATTACTTGTGCATGTTTTTTTCTATGATAGACTGAATAAGTACCCCCCAGAGATGTCAACATCCAAATCCCCAAAACTTGTTAATATGCTACCTTATATTGTAAGAGGGACTTTGTAGATGTGATTAAATAAAAGATCTTGAAATGGGGGAGATTATCCTGGTGGGCTCAAATAAACACCAGTGTCCTGATAAAGAAGGCAGAAAGGTTGTATTATAGTAACAGGAGATATCACAAAGAAAGCAAGAGATTATAGTGATGCCAGGGAGGGGTTGTGATCAAGGATATGTAGGTCTGTAGAGACTTAGAAAGATAAGGAAATAGATTCCCCCCTCAGAGCCTCCAGCAGGATCCAGCCTGCCAACACCTTAACTTTAGCCCAGTAAGATTGATTTTGTATTTCTGACCTCCAGAACTCTAAAACAATAAATTATTGTTGTTCTAAACTACTAAATTTGTGGTAAGTTGTTAAAGCAGCCACAGAAAACTAATACACTTTCTAACCTTCTTTATTTCTTTCTCTTGCCTTAACATTTTATCTAAAGATTCTAACAAATCTTTGGACTATATGCTTCTCATACAGATTCTTAAATATGACAGGAAGAAAAGCTTGTAATACTCTCAAAATTTGCAGATTTATTACTGATAAGAAATGTTTCAAAAAGAATCCAAATTCTTTCTCAAGACCTTAATTAAAGCTGAGATGTGTTACTGCAAATATTCTAGGCACACTGTTTTTAATGAGAGCTGCTTAATTCTCATGGGTATAATAATGCTCTGATTTATATATATTCTTTATGTATTTATTTATGATCAATTGATATCTTCTTTATCTGTGGAAATGTCTAAGGTATCAAAATTGTTGCAAAAGGAAGATTAAAAATAACAAAGGAGCATAGCATTCTAAGGAGGGAAGAAAAATACATGTAGCAAGTGCCTGAAATGAGTAGTGAGCACAGTGGATACTTTGAAAATACTGTCACTTTGGAGAATTTAACTTGCAAATTAGAGACTGACTCCCCCATCAGCCAAATAAGAGTATATCTTTATAGGTGTATAAATAGCTATAATTATTTTTTAAGATTTATTTATTTATTTATTTATTTATTTATTTATTTATTTATTTTTAGAGAGAGAGAGAAAGCATGCAAGAGAAAGCAGCGGGGAGGGCAGAAGGAGAGGGAGAGAGAGTCCCAAGCAAACTTCATGCTAAGCACAGAGCCCAAAGCAGGGTTCGGTCTTATGACCCAGAGGTCATGACCCAAGCTGAAACCAAGAGTAGGGTGTTTAACTGACTGAGCCACCCATGTGCCCCATAGCCACAATTATTAATATGGTATCATGAAGAACTGGGAGTCAACTGTTAAGTGTTCAATGAAACTTGGAGAGTTTCCGTTGAAATATAGACATAGTTGAAATTTATCACATGGTGTAATAATTTCACTGTGTAAGCCTGACCACTTATTCATCGAATACAGAGCTTTAATTTTAAATACTTAACAGAAAGATATAGGAAAAAGCTGTAGTTCACTTTCGTGCTTTTTATGTCCTCTAATGCCTTAATTATCATCTTCCTGATGGAAACTATTATATATTATTTTTTCCAATATTTAGATAAATACATTGAATCTATTCGTTCACTCTAGCAAGAATTGAATAAGAAACGAATTGTAAACTCTCCTTTACAGAAGTTTTCTGATAAAACAATAAAATTAAAAAAGGACTTGTACTCCCTACTTTCTCAGCAGGGGCTAACGTAATCACAAAGTTATAAATTCAGACTCTACAGTGGAGTGCCCTAAAAAGATTATCTTGTGCTACCTAAAATCTGGGGAGACTTTGTTAAACAGTCTCAGATTTCTTATAGTCCCCGTTCCCTCTCCTAATCTAGTCTTGTGTGGTAAGAACTGACTTCTGTGGGTTTTATAGCAGTTAGTTTAGCTCATTCATATTTTGGATACACAAACCCATCCCTGCCGATCCATGACTTGCTTTTCTCATAAATTGTATCTTTTTTTCTACTGACTTATTCCTGAAGAACCAGCTCATTCCCCTGCACTTCTTTCTATAAAGGAAAACATCAACACAAAGAAAATGTATTTCCCTCAGCAAGTATTTCTATGTACTGACCACATGCTCTCTAACCTCACGAGAGCTAGCTCTGCCTGTGCCAGCTTGTAGTGTGATACATGAAATAAAAACACAAAAAAGGACACACAAAGTTTTCACCTTGAAATGTACCACTTACCCTTTCTCAGGATTTAATATAACATCATCAATGGGAAGAATAAAGAAATCCTTTCACGAACCTGATACAGAATAAGGAAAACCCTCTCCTTATTGTGGACAATCTGCTTTGGAGGGCCAGATCTGGTGATCTGAGCAAAATGAAAAGTAGGAGGTAAAGATATAACTGCTTAGACTGAGCTCTGATGTGGGCCTTAGAAAAACAATAACAATAACAATAATAATTAACAACTACTTACAATCTACTATGAACCAGACATTTAGAAAATTTCATAGAGTCTCTATGCCCTTATTCATGTGATCCTCAAAACAATTCTGTGAGATGGGTACCAATAAAAAATTGAGATTAAATAAAAAGCTCAAAGTCATACAACTATAAACTATTCTGGCTCTTGAAACTTCTTGACATTTTCATATTATCTAGTTAGCTCACCAGAAAGGGAGACTAGACAGAAATTTTAATGTAGAACCCTAAGTGGAAGTTGACAACCAATTCCCCTAACCCTGGCAGCAGTAGTTACGAGTGTAGATGGAGCCCACATCTGGTGAAGAAAGTGTATGCAGAGTAGGGTAGTATGCTCTAAGGGGAATACAAGAGATCTATAATATATGGTATCTACCATCCCACATTTTATATTCTAAAGGTATACTTAGATAGTTACATGAAACAATTAAATAGTAATTCATCCCAATTTTTTTAAGAGTTTATTTATTTATTTGACAGACACAGCGAGAGAGGAAGCGCAAGCGGGGGGGGGGTGGGGAGAGGGAGAAGTGGGGCTCTGACACTTAACGACTGAGCTACCCAAGAGCCCCAACCCAATACATATTTATTCCAGTCAATTCAATAGACAGTTGCTTGAGCTTGTTCAGTTTTATAAACTGACTAAAGATGGCAAAATCAGGATCTGCATTCAAAAAGAGGAAAGATGAAGGAAGCATAAGATCTGTTTGAAGGATCTCAAGATTTAGTGGAGGGAAAAGCAGGCTTGTAAATCATCCATTAAAATTCAGTGTGGTAAGTGCACGCAGGCAGTAGGTGCCTAAGAAGATATGACTGGAACTTTCTAGAAGACCAAGGAATTCTTGCCAGGGAAGATAATGCTTAAGCTAACTCTTAAAGGATATATCTTTAATATTCTATGAATGGAACTTTTCTCACTTGAAAACACATTCTCATTCCTAAATAAAACCATTGATTGTGTATGGCATTTCCCTGGTATTTCATAGATATGCAAACCTGAGAGGTAACCCATTCATAGACACAATTAAACTTTCTATGTTGCAAATCAGTCTGAGTCAGAGCATGGCATTTGGAAAATCAATTTAGAGAAAGGCCAGCTGCCAGGGCAATGGACCCATGTGTCTTCACATCAGTAGCCTTCTGCTGGTTAATACAAAAGCTATGTCAATGACTAGATCAATGCCATTAATAAGGAGATTTCTCAAGTTTAATCCATTGCAGTACCTTACTTCCACATATTTAAAGAATGTAAGAATTTAGAAATATATTGGTTCTTGTCACTGTATTTTTGAAATAAGATCAAAATCCAATATTTTGACATATGCATCAGTAGTGGTCCATTTTAGGCACATTCATTCTCTCACTATATTCTTATTGAACACCCACTCAGTCAAACTCATGCTGTTCCAGTCAAAATAAAATAGCAGTTTATGAGGCAAGCAATAGTCTAGTTTCAGAAAGGTTATCCTCCAATGGAGAAAAACCAACAATTGTTATGTAAGACATGAATAAATAAACTAAATTTAGATAAGAATTAGAATTTAGGTAACTGCCATCAAGAAAATAAATAAAACAGGGTGGTGGGTTAGGGAATGAATTGGGGGCTATAAAAGAAGGCTAGTTCTAGCTAGGATGGGACCAAAAGCCTTCTTTGAAAATATGACATATTTTTCTAAGATTAGAATGATGAAAAAGTACCAACTATGAAAGATCTAGTAAAGAAAATTTTAGGGGCACCTGGGTGGCTCAGTTGGTTAAGCCACTGCTTTTGGCTCAGGTCATGACCCTGGAGTCCCGGGATTGAGTCCCACATCAGGCTCCCAACTCTGTGGGGAGTCTGCTTCTCCCTCTGGCCTTCTCTCATGCTCTCTCTCTCGCTCTCTCTCAAATAAATAAATAAAATCTTTAAAAAAAGAGAAAAAGGAAAAGAAAATTTTAGGCAGTGGGAACAGTAAGTATAAAGCCTCAGGGACAGAAGTGATCTTGGAGTACTTGAGAAACAAAAGGAAAACCAGAGGGGCTGGAGAATAGTGAAAAAGAATGAGAGTGGTCAGAGACAAGGCCATGGAAGACAGAAGGTCTTAGAAAATCAAGTGAGAAGTTTGGACTTTCTTTTAATTGGTATAGAAAGCCATAAGCAAGATAATGATATGATTAGATTTTAACTTTTTTTTATTTGACAGAGAGAGAGATCACAAGTAGGCAGAGAGGCAGGCAGAGAGAAAGAAGGAGGAGGAAGCAGGCTCCCTGCCAAGCAGAGAGCCCGATGCAGGCCTCAATCCCTGGATACTGAGATCACGACCCGAGCTGAAGGCAGATAGATGCTTTAACCCACTGAGCCACCCAGGGACCCTAGATTTAAACTTTTAAAAGACTGTTCTAGTTGATGTGAAGAAAATTGACCATAAGAGGAAAGAATGAAAGCAGGAAAATCATTTAAGAGGCAAGAAGAGTTGGGCAAATAAGACATGATGGGGGGTCAGACTAGAGTTGTAGGAGCTAGTGACATACACGTTTTGGAAGTAGAGCCAGCAACATACTTGTAAATGGGATTTTCGCTTGGGAGATGATAAAGATAAGATGCAGAAAGAAATTGAAAAGGAATTGGAAGAGGGAAAATAGAGTTATCTTTTACCATGTTAAATTTGAAATGCTTATTGCATATCTGAGTGAAGATACTAAATAAGCTTCTAGATACATGATTCTAGGATTCAGAGGAAAGATATGGAAAAGGAGATTGATATTTGGGAGTTATCATCATATAGATAGTATTTGAATCCAGGGAAAACATAAAAAAAGGACAAGGGGACACACAGAAACTCCTGTAGCCCCTAACCCGTAAAGATATGCAGAGGAGAAAGAGAAGCAGGGGAAATTGAGAAAGAACATCAGTGAGGGAAAAAGAAATCAAGTAAATATGGCATCATGAAGGCCTAGAGAATGATTTCAAAAAGAGCATTTTGTTAATGGTTGCTGTGAGATCAAGAAAGATGAGGAGAGGGTGCCTGGGTGGCTCAGTGGGTTAAAGCCTCTGCCTTCAGCTCAGGTCATGATCTCGGGGTCCTGGGATGGAGGCCTGCATAGGGCTCTCTGCTCAGCAGGGAGCCTGTTTCCTCTGCTCTCTCTACCTGCCTCTCTGCCTACTTGTGATCTCTCTGTCAAATAAATAAATAAAATCTTAAAAAAAAAAAAAAAAAGAAAGATGAGGAGAAACAATTAACTCTGTGATGTGGTGAATTACATCAGTAATTCATGGCCAGTGGGTTAATTATGTGGCCCATATTAGGTCACAGGGCCCTGGTGACCTAATAGGAACATTTCAGAAGTTGGTAGCAATGAAAAACTCAATTTAGTAGAATATGTTAGCTAGCTATTTCTATGTAACAGCCACAACAAAACTCTATGAATTAAAATAACAACTATTATTTCTTACAAGTTTATGGATCAACTGGATGACTTTGTTAATCTGAACCAGTCTCAGCTGATCTCAGCTGGGTTAGCTCATGTATCTATAATTAACGAGTAGGTATCCTAGGGGTTAGTTGCTCTAGAATAGCCTCAACTGTAATAAGGAACTGGAATAGTGACTCATCACTCCTTTGTAGTCTCTCAACCTCCAAAAGGACAGTCCTGGATTGTTTTTAGAATGGTGGCAGGGTTCCAGGAAAAAGGGCAGAAAGGCACAAGGTATCCTGAAAACTTGACTGAAGATTGACACTCCATTACCGGCCCCCACATCCTATTGGCAAGAGCAAGTTCAAGTCCATCCCAGAATCAGAATATGGAAGTTAGAGACCAAAGGGCATGGATACAGAATTTATTAATTAGACCTCACAATGCAATTAATTTATTATGCATGGCAAAAGGGTTGAGAAGAAAATAGGAGCGTGCATAGAGACAGTCATAACAGTTTTGAAGAATCTGGATATAAAAAGGAACAATCGATAGATGGGTGCCAAACCAAAGATGGTATAGAGTCAAGAATGCCATTTTGTTTGTCTGTTACATTTTTGTTTAAGCTGGGATGTGAAAGAGGGTACTCATAAACTGATTGAAATAATTCATAGAGAAAGAGTTAGGAGAGAAAAGGATACTTGTAACAAAGTCCCTAAATAGGCTAAAATCAGAGTGATGCATACTTGGTCTCCCTCAGATTAAACTGAATATTTGTTTCAGAATTCTTAAGGATTAAGAAAACTTCATCAGCTCAGGAAAGTCTTATTTAAAAAGAAAAAGAAAAGGACTTGCTTACAAATCAAAATTACACACAGAACTGTTCATATCAGGGGAGTTTACTTCTGTGAAATAAAGCTGTTGCAAGACAGACAAGTTCAGAAGAGAAATCACCTGGGATTAGCGTCTTGATTCCAGAAATCAAAACATTCTGCAATCTTAGTGATGCAAACTGTGTCCTTAGAAAGTTATTCTCTAATATCAAACACTGATTTGAGCTCATTGTATAAACCTGCATTATCACTATCCTTCTAGAGTGTTACATTTTGAATGTGCAACACTGGGACAGACTTTATTTCACTAATCACTTGAGGAATTGAAATAGCCATTCACTTAAAGATTGCTTAAGTTTACAAACCACTGCATGCATGAAAAATTCATCAGCTCTCTATTGATCACTGTTGAACTAATTACCCATTACCTGGGTCAAATGTCTTTGAGTCCCTTATACAGTTTAGGCAAATTAGTGCAATGGAGGTGACTGGGAAAGAGAAAGTCACATAATTAAACTTGTGAAATCTAAGTTTACTGCAAAGTTGTTGCAAAATTTTAGTTATTAAATTGCAAACTGAAAGGGAGTTATGTGTGGCTGACAATGAATGTGATATGTATAGTGACTGCTTCCAAATAAGAGCCCTCTTTCATTCAAATCAGATTTTTATTTCACTGGGAACATGAACTGACTAAATATTTAAAAACTGAACTTTTTATGTCAATTTTTAGGTCTTTATTTTTACAGTAGTTGAAGCTTTACAACATGTCTCCTAGGTCAAGGATAGAAGCTTCCTAATTTCAAAAGCCTTTCTGCAAACCCTCTCTATATATGATTTCACCCTAGGTAGATTGCCTTGGGCTACCTGGGGGGATCCTAACAGGACAAGATCATGAACAATTAAACACAGAATGGGCTACTTTCAGGAATTCTTGACTTCTACCTTCCATTAAAGAAAGCATTTCAAAATCAATACTGTCCCAATATTCATCATCTGTTCCTCGGAATCCTTCATTTTACTGAAGCCATTAGCAGGGATGAAGGAGTAGGAGGTATGTATAGTAAGGGATACAGATATAAAGATAGATAGATAGATGATAGATAGATAGATAGATAGATAGATAGATAGATAGATAGATAGATAGATAGATGATAGATAGATAAGCAGAGCCATCACAAAGACCAATCAACAACCAGGAGCATCCAGAACAAAAAGGAGAGACAGCTAAACAGATTAGAGGCAGGTAAGAAATAAAACAAGCTTAATTTACTTTGGTCCATGCTGGAAGGTATGTCACCTAAGCTATATCTTTTTTTTTTTTTTTAAGATTTTATTTATTTGACAGAGAAAAACACAGCCAGAGAGGGAACACAAGCAAGAGGAGTGAGAGAGGAAGAAGCAGGCTTCCCACCGAGCAGGGAGCCTGATGTGGGGCTCGATCCAGGGACTCTGGGATCATGACCTGAGCCAAAGGCAGTCATTTAACCAACTGAGCCACCCAGGCGCCACCACCTAAGCTATATCTTTAAGAAATGGGTAGGAACTTAAAAGTACAATATAAGATTTTAAGGTGAAGCAAAGCACAGGTCCCAAGGCATATGATATTACATCTACAGGGAAAGTACAAGCAGTGAAGGGATAAGTGGTTAAAGCCAGGTCATGGAGAACCTGGCATACTATGTCTGAACTTCATCCAGTTGGTAATGGTGATTCCTTTCAGATTTGTAAGCATAAAGCATGACATGAATCGAAGGGATCAAGACTGAAGACTGAGAAATCAAGTAAGGAGTATTATAAAAACATATGAGGAAGAAGGACCATACAGGAAAAACTATATTGTAAAATAAAATGTGTAGGATTTAGCATATTGTGGAAAAACAGGTAATTCTATGGAAAGAGGGGTGGGGCAGGAAGGGTGGTCACTGCAAGATGTAACTCCAATGCCATGAATCAACAGGCCTGACAGGCAGACTAGCTTTCAGCCCTGGAAACTTTGACATCATTCCATTGCAAGCAGACATCCATGTGAGGATAATCCCAAACTCCTGAAATAAAGTCTGAAGCAGATATACGGGAAGTTTGTACCATCAGAGAAAACCTAGGATATTTTATTCATGGAAACATCAGAGTATATAATTAAATAAATCTTGGGAGCTTCTAAAAAAATAAATGACATAAAAAATAATAAAATGGTGCAAAGCTACTAGGATGATTTGAGTGAGTAGTTACCATAGCCACATTCATATCTGCAGACTGTAGGTGAAAATATGTAATCTCTTGGTTTGAAGTAGCTTGTTCTTTGGCCAGATCAAATAGCATGAAAGTAAAAGCACTAATCTCCACGTTCAGCTTTTGCTGCCATCAAAATCAGACTAAACCCTTTTGACAACTTCAATTCCAATTTCTCCTCACCAATGAAACCCAACGTTTGTGCTTCAACTCTTCCGTGAAACTTTTTCACTAACCTTTGGTTATTTTGAGGTAGTTCATTAATTAAAGCCATTTAGGAAATTATTAACTGAGAAAAAGTGTTTTTAGGGCAAGGATTATGATGGTTTGAGTGGTATTGGGAAAACTAATAGTTGAAATATATCAAGCCATTTGCTGTTGCTGTTCAAATATGGTAAAACCCTGTACATGCAACCCACAAATATTTGAGTCAATATTTTATAAGATCTCACTCGTGGAAAAGAATCTTCCAGAGCTATGAAAAGATCCAACATTCTACCTGGAAGACAGAACTTAAATAACAGAGCTTATTACATAATCTGAAATCTAGTACCTCTCCAGAAGGCTTTAAAAGATGGACCTCTAGCATATTTTTCAGCTCTGCCAGGTAGCAGGATAAGCTACTTTTTAAATTTTTAATTGTGAAATCTCTGCATCTATATCATCATGGTAAATATCAATGGCCTGCACTTGTAGCTCTCATAAAGCCATTTCCTAGAATTAAATTGACAACTACCCATGTTATAGCTGTAAGACTGGCTCTCTAATAGGAAAGGAAACACCTCACAAAGGCTGAGATCAAATCCCTTTAATGGGCTATCAGCTTACGGGAGGAGATCTATTCCAAGCATAAACACAACCCTCCAGAGATAGTCTTTTTATGATACTCTTAAATGTCTAATAGGTGTTCAACATTGCTGTGAACTTGTGAACCCAGAAGGGATTTAGGGATATTTATAAAAAGCTTGCCACATAGTGCAACACACACACACACACACACACACACACACACACACATCTAATGCAGGCATAATCATTGCACAGTTTTTGCTATAAAAGCCACCTGTATAGTATCATTGGTCCTAAATAAATAAAGGTTTTTAAAATTTACAACTAAAAAAGAAAACTACAAAATGGATTATAGTGACTGCAAAATCAATAACTAGTCACGTTAACACAAAAAAGGTTTAAAAACTGAATGGCATACCATTTTGTGCTGTTGAATTTTTTAGTTGGATGTATTTTATTGTCTTCATTTAAAAATCCTACATAATAAACTTATTCCTCAATAGTACACATTTTTCCTAATATTGATATTTTTAAAAAGCATTCCAGTTTGGAAAGTGCAGTTTGGCATCCTTTGTTAGGCCTTGGGGACTAGCAATTTCACAACTTTGCAAGCAGGCATTTAAATTCTCATACTTAAATAAAAGCAAATCTGTATTTATGTAGCAAACATGATCTTGAAAAAGCTTTTAAGGACAGAATTTCTTAATAAATTACAGTGTATACTACTCATCATAGTACTGGAAGTCCTAGCCTCAGCAATCAAACAACAAAAAGAAATAAAAGGCATAAGAATTGGCAAAGAAGTCAAACATTCACTCTTTGCAGATGATATGACACTTTATGTGGAAAACCCAAAATACTCCACTCCAAAACTATTAGAACTCATACAGGAATTCTATAAAGTTCCAGGATACAAAATCAATGCAGAAAAATCGGTTGCCTTTCTATACACCAACAAGAAGATAGAAGAAAGAAATAAGGAGTTGCTGCCATTTACAACTGCACCCCAAACCATAAAATACCTAGGAATAAACCTAACCAAAGAGACAAAGAATCTGTACTCAGAAAACTATAAAGTACTCATGAAAGAAACTGAGGAAGACACAAAGAAATGGAAAAATGTTCCATGCTCATAAATTGGAAAAACAAATATTGTGAAAATGTCTATGCTACCTAGAGCAATCTACACATTTAATGCAATCCCTATCAAAATACCATCAGTGTGGGTGCCTGGGTGGCTCAGTGGTTTAAGCCTCTGCCTTCGGCTCAGGTCATGATCTCAGGGTCCTGGGATCAAGGCCCGCATAGAGCTCCCTGCTCAGCAGGGAGCCTCCTTTCTCCTCTCTCTCTGCCTACCTCTCTGCCTACCTCTGATTTATCTCTCTGTCAAATAAATAAATAAAATCTTAAAAAAAAATACCATAAATGTTTTTCAAAGAAATGGAACAAATAATCCTAAAATTTATATGGAACCAGAAAAGGCCCCAGATAGCCAGAGGAATGTGAAAAAGAAATCCGAAGTTGGCAGCATCACAATTCCAGACTTCAAGCTCTATTACAAAGCTGTAATCATCAAAAGAGTGTGGTACTGGCACAAAAACAGGCACATAGATCAGTGGAACAGAATAGAGAGCCCAGAAATGGATCCTCAACTCTCTGGTCAACTCATCTTTGACAAAGCAGGAAAGAATGTCCAATGGAAAAAAGACAGTCTTTTTAACAAATGGTATTGGAAAAATTGGACAGCCACATGTAGAAGAATGAAACTAAACCACTTCCTTACACTACACACAAATATAGACTCAAAATGATTGAATAACCTCAATGTGAGACAGAAATCCCTCATGATCCTTGAGGAGAACACAGGCAGCAACCTCTTTGATCTTAGTCGCAGCAACTTCTTCCCAGAAACATCCCTAAAGGCAAGGGAAGCAAGGGCAAAAATGAACTATTGGGACTTCATCAAGATCAAAAGCATTTGCATAGCAAAGAAACAGTCAATAAAACCAAAAGACAACCGACAGAATGGGAGAAGATATTTGCAAATGACATATCAGATTCAGGGTTAGTATCCAAAATCTATAAAAAATTTATCAAACCCAACACCCAAAGAACAAATAATCCAATCAAGAAATGGTCAGAAGACATGAATAGACATTTCTCCAAAGAAAACATCCTAATGTCCAACAAACACATGAAAAAGTGCTCCACATCCCTCAGCATCAGGGAAGTATAAATCAAACTGACAGTGAGATATCATCTTACACCGTCAGAATGGCTAAAATTAATAAGTCAGGAAACAACAGATTTGGCCAGAATCTGGGGAAGGGGAACCCTCCTACACTGTTGGTGGGAATGCAAGCTGGTGCAGCCACTCTGGAAAACTATGGAAATTCCTCAAAAAGTTGGAAATAGAGCTACCTTACAACCCAGCAATTGCACTACTGGGTATGTACCCTAAAGATACAAATATAGTGATCTGAAGGGGCGCATGCACCCAAATGTTTATAGCAGCAATGTCCACAATAGCCAAACTATGGAAAGAACTTAGATGTCCATCAACAGATGAATGGTTAAAGAAGATGTGGTATATATGCACAATGTAATACTATGCATCCATCAAAATAATGAAATCTTGCCATTTGCAATGAGGTGGATGGAACTGGAGGGGATTACATTGAGTGAAATAAGTCAATCACAGAAAGACAATTCTCATATGATCTCTCTGATATGAGGAATTTGAGAGGCAGGGTTTTGGGAGTCATGGAGGGTAGGGAGGGAAAAAAAAATGAAACAAGATGGAACCAGGGAGGGAGACAAACTATAAGAGACTCTTAATTTCAGAAACAAACTGAGGGTTGCTGGGAAGTTGGCGGGGGAAGGGATAGGGTTGCTAGGTTATGGAAAAAATAATAATAAATTACAGTGTAGTAAATAAATGGGGATTGGCCAGTTAAACAAAATATATAACAAATCCTTTAATATGGTCAATCCTTTGGTAAACTGAAAGAAAGATCCTTTAATATATATGTTTTGTAAATTAAGATTTAGTGTATGTGATTTTTTAAACTGAGGCAGATTTATATCCTTTATTGCAAAGAAAGAAGCAGTTCTAATTACATGACTTTGGTGAGATATCTCAATCTTTTTAATACCAAGTAAGTGACTTTAAAAACAATCACTTCTGTGATAACTGACCAGATATTATCTACATTCCTCCCATTAGTTATCTCAAATATCCATGTATCAGGAATTGTTTTTAATTATAAACAAAAGAACCCACTCCATATAATATATACAATAACAGAATATATTGAGGGTTATGAGGTCACTAATAAAATATCAAGGAAGCCTAGGGATACCTGCTTTGCAGACTACACAACCAAGAAATAATCTAATTACTTATAGAATGTTCTGGTAAAGGTTCCACTGTCACCACCACAGTATTTGTACTGCACACCTAGAGCACAAAACTGTACCCCCATAACATAGGTGTGTGTGTGCATCTGTGTGTTATTTCTGAAAGTTCCTTGTCTCTCTATTATTCCACAAGAATTAATTCTCTGTGTGTGACCTCTTCATGTCATTCTCACCTGAACTATGTTCCCAAGTGGGTTCTCCCCAGCCTGCATTTTTCTCTAATGGAAAGTAGGAAGCGTTTCTGTCTTCTGCCTTAGACTGACACATAATAAAGTGAGAGATTTTAGGAAGGGTACTCAGAAGGTGCTGAAAGACCATAAAAAAGACAAGTGTTCCCTATAGTCTCTGTATAGCATCAATAAATCCCATTTTCTTATGCCTAAATGTCCAAACATTGGCAACCACCACCACAAATATTTATATTAACATAATGCCCCTATTTTTTAAAAAATGAAAATGCATTTGCTCTCTCCCCAAGTCCAGAGCCAACTGACCTCAGCTGTCTGCAACAAATAGATGAGATTGAGAAGTCAACCACTACCATTAGGGATAGAAAAATTAAATAGGTAAAATAGCAAAAGAACCATAGAAACAGAGGTAAATTCATTAGCACAAAATTCCTAAACATTTAAAAATTAGATCCTATGAACAAAGATTTTTCTTTTCTACTAGAAAATTGAACATTCCACAGTGATGTTAGTCAAATAAGGGAAGCTGCCATGATCTAAGACCACAACCACTTTATTTAATATCTCACTGAGGAAGCACTGGTTTGTCTGGGAAAAGACTGGATGAAATCATCATTCGTGCATACCTGATTATCAAGAGCCTCTTCTACAAGGAAGGGTATTGGTAGATATTCAAATATTCTCCCGCTACTTAATCTGAAAGAATAACCCACATATTTTCCCCCAGATCTTCTTTTCACTAACCCTCCTGTCTGTTCATGCAAAGCTCATGGGTTATCCAGCCAATGCATTAGCATCTCCCCTGAATTATTGTAAATTCATACCTCAAGTAGCTGTTCTTCTAGACAAAATGAGCATGAGGCATACTGTTCAGGCAGCTTTACATTGAGGAGATTTCCCTTCCCCCAGCTCTTCAGAATCTCAGGATTCCTCTTCAACAGTCCACATTCAACTATTGCCAACACAGTGTCAGTGAATCTACTTTGAACGTTTGCTTTCTTCAGTCAAAGGTCACTGTCACAGGATGAAGGAGGAGTGCTAAGAATGTGCTAATGGAATTTCCATTTTCCTATGTTTAAGCATATATCTAGTTTGCCAGGAATATATCAGTTTATCCCAACTATCCCAAGGCAGTAGTAACAACTACCCCCTGAGCTCCTTATCTTTTCAGCATGATGGCATCACTGTAGTAGAATACATAATGTCCCATTAAATGGTGAGAAAATCAGAATGCCTGAAGGCTACATTTTCTTCATGAATCTAAAGAGTTAACATGACCCTGAGACAAGATTAAGAAAATGTATTGCTCTCCCTGTAAGGTAAAAGAAAACTGCTTCTATTATTCTCTGCATATTGGAATAGATAAAAATCAGGAGCTATACAGTAGATGCAACTGACTGTCATAATTTGTTCAGATAAAGAGATAACATCTGAAACAGCAACTGCAAATGAGCAGCTGAATATGCTGATGAAATCATGTCACTTTTTTCAAGACTGATATGTTTCCTGAATGGCCAAACAGGTAGGTTAAATGAAGTTTGCTTTGACTGGTATGGGCTTAAAGTTAGTGTCCAAAACACTGGACACAGTTACCCCATGAATGAAAGCAAGTTTAGAGAAAGTTAGGTGGAGATTTCAATAAAAGTCTCATGATATTGTTGCAGAACTTTGCCTCAAGTATACCATGCCTCTTGCCCCTCCTTTTTTCCCCCCAGTGTGTCTGTTTTTGTCAACTAACTTGTTCTTGAAATTGAAGAATTTCCATTACTCTCCATCATGGTGACCCTTAGACAAGCTCCTTTGTAACAGACCTAGAATCTGCATTTACTTGTTTCTTTGTTTGTTTGGTTTTGGTGTTCCAGTTCAAATAAGATTTTAGTAGGCTACTTATGTCTTTCAATCCCAGTGACCCCCAAAACCAATTAGGTATCCCAAATATGTTCACAGATTATATACTTGTGATTATGACTCTACCTTTGCTGCTGGTAATAGAAACCATGACCACATCTGCCTCTCTAAGATCTATTATTTCCATTGAAATCACAGAGCCCATTTCAGTTCTTCTCCTATCACTCAGGCAAGTTATTTTATCTCTCTGTTAAAATTACTGGTATTTTCAGCAGTTGCTACTTCTTGCTTGCTATTTCCATAATACCTTACAGTTACCATAAGGAGAGTGAATTAAAACATGCTTAGTATTTAAGACAGTATCTGGCAAAAAAGTAAGTGTTCGATGTCAGCTATTATTGTTGCTATTTTTTCCTTTGAATTACTTTTTTTTAAGAAAATGGTTTCAATATGATTGTGTATCGTACCCTATGTAAACTGACTGCAGAGATAGGTTCTATCCATCCTGTTTAGTTCAACATAAAGTTTTTTCCTATGAAATAAAAATGTTCTTTCTTTGTCCACATCGACATTACTCTGTGTGCCTGGTAGAGGTCCTGGAGCCCCAGGAAGTCCTTGTGTTTCCAATTTGTTTGATATTTACATGTAGGATCAGAGTAAACAACCCAATTCTTCCGGTATTCATTGGTAATTATTTTTGTTTTTCACTAAGGGAAGTAGTTCTAAGAGAATCACAAGAGATGCCATAACTCACAGTGGCTTTGCAGAGACCAGTGTTCAAATCCTCATTCTGCCACTTACAAGTTGTTCATTGAGCAAGTTCCTTAAGCTCCTTCAACTTTATCATGTAAGGACTGACTTTTATCATAATTAAATGCTCAGCAAAGAACTACTCAAACAACTGTAACTCTTGACACCATTAACATCAACACAAAATCATTTTTGTGATTTTTACATATACGGGTATCATAAATGCCCTTTAAAAAAATTATAAACAAGTTCCCTTATAAAGGGAAGGTGAAACCAACATTTTTAGAGTATTATGTTGGGTGGGTTTACATCACAAATAAAAGTGTCTTAGTCCACAGCAGTAATTGGTGTTCTGTATTCACAAAAGGAGAAAACAACATATTTCACTCACACCTCACTAGGTCTGAGTTATGGAGGCATTCATTATTTTAATAGTACCTCCCACCCCTCACCACCACCCATAAAGTGTTTTCTCACCTTGCACCCTTGACAACATGAAAAGTGCAAATACAGCTTCTGAATACAACACAGCAATTAGGATAATGATCTCTCCACATACAGGACATTGAACTGCTCCCCCCACTATGCCCTTTCAGTTGGCAAGGAAGGTTTGCATACATAGGGTGCTATTTAAAAAAAGCTTTTTCCTGTGAAAGCTAGAGAAAGAAATTGTTGAAAAATACCACTAGAAATTGAGCTTGCATCTGTTCTACCAAAAATGTTCAATTCTCTCAGCAGTTTTTTGAATTCTATGCCAAAGTAACATTAAACCATTTAAGACAACATTGCATAATTCAAAAGAAAAGAATAGATATGCTTCAGCAAGGAAAATTGTATAATACTGTAGTTTAATATAATAGAAGTCAGCATTATCTGGATATTTCTAATCATAATTTCAGTCGTTAAAGCACCAGGGACTCCATCAGTACAGACACTATATTCTGACTCAATTACACTGTGCATTAGAAGTAGTGGTTTACAGCATCTATTAGACTTGTCATTACCCTTGTGCCATACTCGATTGACCAAAGGGGTGGGGGAAACCCTCTCTCCTAAGGAGAAGAAAAGAAAAACGCAAATTCAGTGGAATGCATAATAGGTGCTCCTTGGGAGAATGCTTTAGGTTTCAGTTCATTTCTCCATAAGATGAACATTCCCACCAAAAGCATCAGAGTAAACATCATGCCTCATTACTCCTTTCCACTGTTCATACAGCATGCATATAGGTATAATGCTGATTAATGGAAAGAAATTACAATATTCAATGACTTAGAATAAGCAATGGAGGAAGCAAATCTTTACTAGACTCCATGAATGAAAAAACTCTCTAATAAAGCTTCTGTGGGAGGATAATGGTTCCAGCTACCCTGGTGAAGGACAGAGTCCCCTTTCCTATGAATAGCTGGGCTTGGTGTGTGGTGCTGGGAACTATTCAACCCCATACATCACTCTGGAATGACAAAGCAAATAAATGAGAAATGAGAAAGTAAGCTCTTCAGAAACATCATTGCATGGGCATTTGATAAATTCAAAAAGCATATATGGGAGATAAATGTATAGGCTCTCATGGTTTGTAACCAAAAAAGCTTTGATTTTACAAATAATTTTCCTCTAGAAACCAGACTCGCAGTATTTCTGACAAAATAATTCCCTAATATAATCAGTCTTGGTCTTCCAGCCAAGCTTTGCCAAAAATAATAATTCTTATTATACATTAAATAATAGTAATTATTATTTTGTATGTGGATATTTTGCCATAGCCTGAGGCTCAAGAGAACAAAGAAGCAGAACACCAATGTTGGCTTTCATAACTGCAAGAAAAGTGGAACTTGTCACTTTTTAACAGATGCAGAAATGTTAAAGGCAATTTAGATCCATGATCTCCAAACCAGACTAATCCTCAGAAATATTTATGGAGCTTTTTCACCATTCCACTTCCCAGGCCAGACACATTGCTTCAGGTTGAATTATGTGCCCCCAAAATTCATATGTCCTAATCTGCAATACCTCCGAATGTGACTGTTTTTGAAGATAAGGCCTTTAATGAAGTAATTAAGGAGAACTAAGGTCATTGAAATAAGCCTGAAAGCAATATGCCTGGTGTCCTTATGAGAGATTAGGACATAGGCAGGCACTGAAGAAAGTTCATGTGAGAACAGAAAAAGAAGACAGCTATCTGAAAGCCAAAGAGAGAGGCCTCCTTTGAAGGAACCCTACCAACACCTTGATCTCATACTTCTAGCTTCCAGAATCATGAGAAAACTGATTTCTGTACCCAAGTAACCCAGCCTGTGGCACTTTGTTAGGGCAGCCCTTGAAGACTAATATGCCCACGAAATCACAGGCTCTAGGTATAGGGTGAATAATTTTTTCTTTGAGAATATCCCCAGGTTTATATGTACAAAGGACATGAAAATAAGATATCAAAGATATATCTGCTCTTTCACATTTATTGCAATATTATTCGTAAGAGCCAAGATATGGAAACAAACTTGTCTGCCAAAGACAAATGGATAAAGAAGATGTGGTCTATACAAATACAGAGGAATATTGTTCAACCATGAAAAAGAAAGGAAATCCTACCATTTACAACAACATAAATGGAATTTAGAGGCATTATGTTAGGTGAATTAAGTCAGAGGAATATAAATGGTGCATGACATCACCTCCATGTGAAACCTAAAAATGTTGAATTCACAGAAACAGAGGATGAAATGACAGATGCCAGGGTCTGAGCAGGTGGGGGAAATGGAAAGATATTGGTCAAAGGATATAAACCTGTCAGAAAATAAATAAGTTTAGGGGGATCTAATGACCAGCATTGTGATCACAGTTAACAAGAATGCATTATAGGGGTGCCTGGGTGGCTCAAAGTTGGGCGTCTACCTTCAGCTCAGATCATATCCCAGGGTCCTTGGATCAAGCCCCACATCAGGCTTCCTGATAAGCAGGAGCTTGTTTCTCTCTCTCCCTCTCCCATGCCCCCTGCTTGTGTTCCCTGTCTCACTGTCTCTCTTTTTCTGTCAAATAAATAAATAAAATCTTTTAAAAAACCAATAATCCATTATATATTTGAAAGTTGCTCAAAAAGTAGATCTTAAGTGTTATCACCACAGAAAATAAATGACAAGATGGAAGTGTTAGCTAACACTGTGGAGGTAATCATTTTGCAATATCTAAGTGTATCAAACTGACATATTGTGCACATTAACTTACACAATGCTGTATGTCAATTATATCTCAATGAAGCTAAGGAAAAGTATTCCCAGGTGATTTTGATAATTGGTCAGATCTAGATCAATCTCAACATCCTGAAGTTAAATCCAGTTATTTATTCTTTCATTTTTGCTTTGTTTCATTTTACTTTATTTGTTCTGTTTTGTCTTTAGAGAGAACAATTACAGAGTACCTGCTCTGCTCTAGGAATAGTTCCAGATACTGGAGATAAAGATGAGTAAGACACAACAGTTGCATTTGAAGAGCTTACCATTTAAAGGATACAGACATAAGATGTACAATTAACAAAAAGCAGAGTATCAACAGAGTACTGAAGAGAAGGGCACCTAATGTCTAGACAGGTCAGGAAAAGCTTCTTGAAAAAGATGATGTTTGAGATGTGTATTGAAATAAGGTTAGGAGTAAAGCAAACCAGAAGGAAAAGTGAATGTGAGCACAGAAACAAAGAATCATCAGGACATAAACACAGATACTTCATAACTGCATTCCACAGATGTGCCAAGGGAGAATCCACACTATACTCGAACATGTTCAATAACTTACCTTAACCTGAGCATTAATTTCTCTCTATCCATGTTGTCCTATTTACCCTAAAAGTAAAACAAACAAACAAACAAAAAATAGTCACAGGAAGAAACATAAATAGCTAAATTCACTTAGAGTTCTAGGCTATTTGGATTCCAAACAAGAACCAACTTCTATTAATAGACCCTACAAATATTTTCAGTGGAAGTGGGTCACATAGAACAAAAATACAACAGAACTCTCTATAATAAGAGTCTTCTATGTCAAGGGCGTAATTTTTTCAAACACTGTTTCTGTCAGAATTCTTTTAGTCAGAGTGAGGAAAATCCACTCAAGCGAGTTTAAGTGGAAGAGAATTTACTGAGTTCAAAAATTAAAACCAGTTTAGTACAATGGCAGAGTTCACAGTCTCAAAAAAAAAAAAAATGCCTTTGGAACACTACTTCTATCTCACCCACCTCTTAGCTCTCCCACTCTCTGTTGGTTTCATTCTCAAGAATATCCTTCCCATGTGGTGGCAAAATGGCCATCAGCAGCTCTAGACTTCTATTCTATCTTTTCATCTTGGGTCCTCTTTCAGATACTTTCAATAATACCATTAAGAAAGCTCCCAATTTACAAATAAAGAAGGAATGAAGATAAAAAGTACCACATAGGGAATATAGTGAATAATATTATAATAATATTGTATAGTGATACATGGTGATTGTACTTACTGTGGTGAGCACTGAGTAATGTGTAGAATTGTCAAATCACTATGCTGTATACCTGAAACGAAGATAACACTATGTGTCAACTATACTTCCATTTAAAAAAAGAAAAAGAAGCTTCTTAATGGTCATAAGAATCAGATGCCCCAGGGTGCCTTGGTGGCTCTGTTGGTTGACCATCTGCCTTTGGCTCAGGTCATGATCCTGGAGTCCTGGGATCGAGCCCCACATAGGGCTCCCTGTTCAGTAGAGAGTCTGGTTCTTCCTCTGCCCTTCACCTCACTCTTGCTTTCTGTCTCTCTATCGCTCAAATAAAGAAATAAAATCTTAAGGGAAAAAAAAGAATCAGATGCCCGCCCTTGAAACCATCATCGTGGCCAGGAGGGTGCCAGGTAATTACAGTCCAGACTTAGGGTGCTGTATCTTCACCTAGAACCAGAAGAAATCATAGCCATCTAAAATACCTGGACCAGGAATAAAGAAGAGGCAGTTAGTTCCCTAAAGGAAAATCAGACTGTTGTCCTGAGAAAAATAAATGCTTTGAAGGCAAAAATATTAGATATTTATTACAAACATAGAAATGGAGTAATCTTGTGGCAACTGGTGGCTCAGTCATTAAGTGTCTGCCTTCGGCTCAGATCATGATCCTGGGATTCTGGGATTGAGCCCTACATCAGGATCCCTGCTCGGCGGGAAGCCTGCTTCTCCCTCTCCCACTCCCCCTGCTTGTGTTCCCTCTCTTGCTGCGTCTCTGTCAAGTAATAAAATCTTTTTGAAAAAAAAAAGAGAAGAAGAAGAAATGGAGTAATGTGGCTGAGGGATTTAGAGGGATTTAGAGGTAGGGAAACCCCCTTCTTCCCCTGAAAACAAAAATTTCCTTGGGAATTTTCCATAAATACACACTTCAGAAAATGTTCAAACTAAGGGAAATAAACTCTATGCTACAACTCCTCATCTCTCCTCATTATAGTCATCACCTTCACTAGTGCCATGTGTGTCCCAACCAGCCCAAAATGCAGAGGATAGGCCTGAATATAATCCTCACTATACATAAGAGGCATTGGCCAAGGTATGCTAAGGAGCAGAACAGAACAGGAAACCACAGAAAACTATCAGTTTCCCTCATTTACATCCACTTCTGGAGAATAGATCCAAAACATTCTTACTCATGAATTCATAAGTCATCATGATTGGGAGGCAAGTCTCCCCACAAGAAACAAAGTCAAGAAGGACACACTGTTAGTTCGGGCACATGAAGGGCATAATCTAATTGTGTTTTCTCATCTTAGGGTGGAAGAAAAGCTCAGAATTATCTCTAGGCAAAGGATACTTCCTTTTTGATGTCTAATCAAATAAGGAAATGTTTATTATACAGAATAAGTCTTTTTCTTGGTCAAGACATTTTCCCAGAGGAAAAAAGTCAACACTTCATTAAAATTCTGGTTTTCCTTGGCAAGCCTGGGTGCCTCAGTTGGTTTAGCATCTGACTCTTGATTTTAGCTCAGGGCACCATTCAAGGGTTGTGAGATCAAGCCCCGTACTGGGTTCCTCGATGAGTGCACAACCTTCTTAAGATTCTTTCCTTGCTCCTCCCCACTCCCTCTCTCTAAAAAAAAAAAAATGAATAAATAAAATACAAAATTCTGGTTTTCCTCACAAAGAACACATAACATTCTCACTTACTGCCAATAACTTTTATAGCTGGTTCATAATAAATTATAAAGCAAATCTTCCTGAGATTATCAATGTCGTCAAAAATCCATCAGGACTTCATCAAAATTTAAAGCTGTTTTTCAAAAGACATTATTTAAATAATAAAAAACAAGCCACAGATCATGAGAAAATAATTCCAGAACGTATGTATGATAAAGGACTTGAATCTATAATGTGTGTATGTACACATATATCTTTCAGGATTCAATGATATGAAAAAAATGAATTGAAAACTAATCAAAATATTTGAACAAGTACCCACTAAAGATTATTCATAGGTGAAAAATAAGCACATATAAAAGGACACTCAACATCATTAGTCATCAGGGAGATACAAGTTGAAACTGCAGTGAGATATACTACACACACATTACACCCACTAAGATGGTTGAAATTAAAAAGAATGGCCGTAGCAAGTGTTGGTGAAGATAAGGAGGAGATTGTTGCTGCTTGTGGCAATATAAAATGGAACAATGACTTTGGAAAACAATTTGGCAATGTTTCTAAACATGCACTGTCATATGATATAACCTACAAGGACGCATGCATAAATATTTTATACTTTATTAAAGTAGCTAAAAACTAGTAGTCACCCAAAAGCCATCAACAGTTTAATGGATAAATGAAGTGATACACCATGTAATTGAATACTACATAGCAACAAAAAAAGGAATAACCTAGAGATACACACTACAACATGGATGAATCTCAAAAGAATTAGGCTGAGGAAAAGACAAAAAGGAGTACATACTGTATTAGTCTATTGATATAAAATTCTAATAAATGTGAACTAATTGATGGGGACAGAAAGCAGATCAGTATTGTCTGGAGATGTGGGGGAAACAGGGAGGAGATTGCAAATGGTACAAAGAAATTTGTTGAAGTGATGAATTTGTTCATTATCTTGATTTTGGTGATGGTTTTACAAGTGCATATATTCTAGTCCATTTGGGCTTCTATAACAAAACACCATAGACTCGGTAGCTTATAAAACACAAAATTATTTCTCACAGTGCTGCAGGCTGGGAAGTCCAAGATCAAAGCAAGAGCATGGTCAGATTCTGGAGAGGGCGATCTTCCTGGTGCATAGCAGTGCTTTCTTGTTGTGTCCTCACATGTTGGAAGGAGCAAGGGATCTCTCTGGAGACCCCTTTATAAAGGCACTAATCAGCTCCCAAAGGCTCCACCTCCTAATACTGTCACCTGTGGGGTGAAGAGTTCAACATATGAATTTTGGTGGATACATACATTCAGACCATAGCAGTATACATATTTCACATTTTGTCATATTATACACTTTATTATTTTTATTTTCTTATTTTTATTTTTATATTACTCAGTGCGCATTGTAAGTTTACCGTTAATTCCTTTCACCTATGTCAGTCATCCACCCACCCACCTCCCCTCTGGCAACCACCAGTTTGTTCTCTATATTTAAGAGCCTGTTTTTTTTTGTTGTTTTGTTTTGTTTTTTCATTTTTTTTTTTTAAAGAATGAAATCTTGCCATTTGCAACGACGTGGATGGAACTACAATGAATCATGATAAGTGAAAGAAGTCAGTCAGAGAAAGACAAACACCTTATGATTTCACTCAAATGTGGAATTGAAGAAATGAAACAGATGGACATATGGAAAGAAGGGGAAAAGCGGGGGGAAAGGAGAGAGGGAAACAAAGCACGAGAAAGACTTAATGATAGAGAACAAACAGAGTGAATGGAGGGAGGTGAGTGGGGGATGGGCTAGATGGGGGATGAGGATTAAGGAGCACTAGGTATTGTAGATAAGGGATGAATCACTGAATTCTACTCCGAAATCAACATTGCACTGTAGGTTAACTAACTAGAATTTAAATAGAAATTTTAGAAGAGTTCTTTTTTTTTTTTATCTTAATGTCTACATACCTACATTGGTGGCCTCTGTGTGAGGGGATTATAAGTGATAACTGTTTTCTTCTTGCTAACCTTTAATTTTAAATATTGTCTCCTATAAACAGGTAATATTAAATACACATAACAGTTAAAGTGTGTATGCATATTTAAAAGGTTTTAGTGTTCATTGGCTGAGCTGCTTTAGGTGTTTACCCAGCGGTAAATGTCAACAAGAGTTGTAAGAGTTTTGCAAGCTCTCTCCAGGCCTGTGATTTTAAAATGCATCTCAAATCTGGCTGCATGTGAGAATGACATAAGCTGTTCATAAAAAATACTGATGCTTGGGCCCCATTCAAAGAACTCCTGGTATAGTGGTCTTAAGTTGAGCCTAAGTATGAGTTTTGTTTGTTTTTGTTTTGAGGTTTTTGCCCAGGGGTGGGGTGGGGGGGTAGTCCCGCCTTTTTTTTTTCCCCCTTTCCAAATGAATCTAATCTGAAGTCAGGATGAAAAAACACTGTTCTATATGTATGGATTACATTTCTTCACCAAGCACTGTAGCTTGCTAGAGTGAAATACACATGAAGATTTACTGACTTAAGGAGAGAATGTTGGAGAACACTTGGAGATTGGAGATAGACAGGAAAAACAATGTCATCATGAACCTTCCAGCTAGAAGGAATTTTAACACTATTAGCAAAGATTCTATATGTACAAAAAGCTGATTTCAAGTTCCCTCTTGTTCAGGTCAATTCAGAGAATATAACAAATATTTTAACTTGCTGAAAAATTTAGCTGTCCATGCACAGGGGAGTCTTTGGTTCTACTACACTCCACGTTGAACCTGCAGTTTGGCCAGTCTTCTTTTCTGGTGTCCTTGGACTGATAGGCTGGAAATTACTCTATTGACCAGGATAACTGATGCTTATTTTCAAGAAGAAGTGCAGTTTCTGCTGTGCAATGAGGGCATGAAGAGGAAGCCTGGAACCAACGGGCTCCACTAGGTTGCCTCCTAGTACCACCTTAACTGGCAATAAATTGTATAAATGTTACAGCAACTTCATATCGGGAGGCACTTTGAGCCCTAGCACGGCTGGCTGAGGGCAAAGAAACTACATAATGGATAAGGGCAGAGAAGGAATTAGGAATTAAGAATTTCCCTTACCTTAACCAATTCACTACATTTTCCCCCTTTCCATTTCTCCAACTAATTTACAGAAAATAAGCTGGTGATGATAAATCTTATAAACTTGTTATAAAATTAAGTATATTAAGCCAGAATAGGGACTAAACAAGGAGAATTATGAACATCAAGTAAGGACTCATGACATATTGAGCCTCTCTTTTGGGGAGAAGGTAAGCCTTTCTTAAATTCCAAAAAGAATGGCTCCTTTAAGGGCACCTGGGTGGCTCAGAGGGTTATGCATCTGCCTTTGGCTCAGGTCTTGATTTTGGGGTTCTGGGATCGAGTCCCACATTGGGCTCTTTGCTCAGCGGGAAGCCTGATTCCCCCTTTTTCTCTGCCTGCCTCTCTGCCTATTTGTGATCTCTCTCTCTCTGTCAAATAAATCCATAAAATCTTTTTTTTTTATCTTTTTTTTAAAAAGATTTTATTTATTTATTTAACAGAGAGAAACACAGCTAGAGAGGGAACACAAGCAGGGGGGATGAGAGAGGGAGAAGCAGGCTTCCGCCGAGCAGGGAGCTCGATGCGGGGCTTGATCTCATGACCCCAGGATCATGACCTGAGCCGAAGGCAGTTGCTTAACCAACTGAGCCACCCAGGTGCCCCTAAATACATAAAATCTTAAAAAAAAAAAAAAAAAAGAATGGTTCTTTTATATCAGGTTCCTTTACATATGTAGCATGCTGTTGGCTCCCACTGTTATGGGGAAGTTCAAGTCCGGAGAAAGAGTACATACACATGTTAGATGGCCCCAGGGGTCCCTACAGCACATACTGTCAATTGATTCACTTCCCACCACTCCAGCAGCCTTACGGTCTATCTCCCTGTTCACTGGAGGTTGGAAAATTAAGCCTACATTTCCCAAGTTGCCTGTAGCTAGCTTCTTTGTTTGACTACATTTTACTAACAGACTCATTAATGAGACTTTGATAGAGGAGTCAAGATTGTGAGCAGGGGCTGCTGACACTCATGGTCAAGAAGCACCAAGATTTTTTTAAAGATTTTATTTATTTGAGGGAGACAAAGAGAGAGAGAACATAGGGAGGGGGAGAGGGAGAAGCAGACTCCTTGCTGAGCAGGGAGCCTGATGCAGGGCTCGATCCCAGGACCTTGGATCACTAATTCCTAATTCCTAATCACTAATTCTTATTTCCTTTTCTTCTCTTATCCATTTTCTTGGCCTTCAGCCATCCCTGCTAGGGCTCAAAGTGCCTCCACAAAGTGGAGTTGCTGCAGGTTTTATAAAATTTATTGCCGGTTAAGGTGGTGCTAGGAGGCTACCCAGAGGAGCCTGTTGGTTCCAGGCTTCCTCCTCATGCCCTCACTGCACAGCAGATGAAGGCAGACATTTGAGCAGCTGAGCCACCCAGGTGCCCCTGGCCCTAAGATTTTTATCAGCACTCTAGAGGAGGTTTGATGAGTAGGTGTGGAATAACAGAAGGCTGTAGTGATTTCTTTGGGAACCATACCATGATGTGTTTAGGCATTTCTTCTACTTGTGTCACTTCTGGCTGTGTAATACTGCCTTGGTGCATACCCAGAAATTCTCTGAGCCAACTAACACTCTGTGATAAATCCCTTTTCATGAAAACAACACGAGTGAATTTGACTCTAAGAACAACGGCTAACAAGAAGATAGTGATGTAAATATAACTGAGACTGATAGAATCCAACTGTTTATATAGCATTTACATTAACTTGTCAGAACATGACCATGTTTATATATCACTTATATAGCATATAGTATGTACATTACAGTTATACTAAATTTATATTAAGTAAGTCGAAATGGTCTCTTGGCCTAGAATAAGGAAGGGGGTTAGAGTTTTTTAAGAGTTCTTCAACTAAGACTGTATCACTTACTGAAGGCTTACACACAGGATGAAATGAGGAAAGCAACCACCAGATAGAGCTGGGCAAATACCACATCTTAATTCTTCACAAATTAAAATTAAGAACTTTCTTTAGTATAAGAGCAGAATCTGAGACATTTTTACAGAATTGTCTTGAGGACAGAGGGGAGAGACACTCAGACAGAGAAGGTGAAACCTCTTGTTACACTGGGGTGAAAAGAAAATGAACTTCCAAGTTGTAAATTGGCAAATGTCAAAAAAGCTATTTAAAAACAATACTAGGGGCACCTGGGTGGCTCAGTTAAGCAGCTGTTTGGTTCTGGTCATGATCACAGAGTCCCAGGATTGAGCCCCTCATTGGACTCCCTGCTGGATGGGAAGCTTGTTTCTCCCTCTCTCACTCCACCTGCTTGTGTTCCCTCTTTAGCTGTGTTTCTCTCTGTCAAATAAATAAAATCTTTTAAAAAATAAATAAAAACAATAAAAACAATACTAATATGTGAAAGAGGTCACAGTAGGTATAAACACTGAAAGTCCATAAACATACCTTCTATATATAATACCTTCTCATTTGAGTAAAACCTTGTATATCTCTGTTAACTGAAGTTTAAAATTAGATAATATGTGTCATAAGGTTCTGTTGATTATGGAAGCTGCTTTCTTGTTCAAAATCTGTGGATCAATAAGAGACATGACACCCAAATATTGTAGGTTTACACAGATGTATAGCTGATTGAGGGTGTCTAAACAAGACATACCATGTTTTGTTCTCTGCCTTGTTCTTTTCAGTATTGTCAACACTGACAAGAAAGTGGATTAAAATAAACAAGTAGAGCTAGATGAAACTATAAAGCTTCTGCACAGCAAAGGAATCCATCAAGAATGGAAAGGCAACCTACAGATTAGGAGAAAATATTTGCAAATCAAAAAAGGGTTAATACCCAAACTATATAAGAAACTCATATAACTCAAAAGGAAAATAACAAACAATCCCTTTTAAAAGGACAAAGGAACAGGGTGCCTGGGTGGCTCAGTTAGTTAAGCATCTGCCTACAGCTCACGTCATGGTCTTAGGGTCCTTGGGATCAAGCCCCACATCAGGCTCCCTGCTCAGTTTAGGAACTGAAAACACTAACTCAAAAAGATGACTACATCCTTATGTTCATTGTAGCATTATTGACAATAGCCAAGATATGGAAACAACATAGGTGACCATGAATAAATGAACAGATAAAGAAGATATAGTGTATATATACAAAGGGATATTATTAAACCATGGGAAAGAAGAAAACCTGCCCTTTGCAACAATATGAATGGGACTTGAGGGCATTATGCTAAGTGAAATAAGCCAGACCAAGAAAGACAAAAATTGCACAGTTGTTAAAAAAAGAAAAAGTCAAACCTATAGAAACAGAAGGTGGGGAGTCTGCTTTTCCCTCTCCCTCTGCCACTCCCCCTGCTTGTGCTCTTTCTCTGTCAAAAATTAAAGTCTTTAAAAAAATAAAAAATAAAAAGACAGAGGAACTAAATGGCTCTTTTTTCTAAAGAAAACACACAACTTGCTAAGAGGTACATGAAAGGTGCTCTACAGCACTCATCATCAAGGAAATGAAAATCAAAACCACAATGAGGTATTGCCTCATACCTATTATAATGGCTATCATCAAAAAGATGAGATAAAAACTTTATAATATCAACAAAGATGTGGAAAAAAGAGAATCCCTGAGCGTTACTGATGGGATTGCAAATTAGTACAGCCACTATGAAAGATAGCATGGAGGTTCCTCAAAAAATAAAAATAAAAATAAATAAATAAAAATAAAAATAAAACCACATGATCCACTAATTCCACTCCTGGGTATTTAGGAACTGAAAACACTAACTCAAAAAGATAACTACACCCTTATGTTCATTGCAGCATTATTGACAATAGCCAAGATATGGAAACAACATAGGTGACCATGAATAAATGAACAGATAGAGAAGATTATAGTGTATATATACAAAGGGATATTATTAAACCATGGGAAAGAAGAAAACCTGCCCTTTGCAACAATATGAATGGAACTTGGGGGCATTATGCTAAGTGAAATAAGCCAGACCAAGAAAGACAAATATTGCACAGTCATTAAAAAAAAAGGTCAAACCTATAGAAACAGAAGGTAAAAAATGGTTGCCAAGATGTGGCAGGTATGGGAAATACCATGAGGTCAGTAAAAGGGACAAACTTACAGCTATAAGATGAATAAGGTCTCAGAATCTAATGTACAACATGGCGACTACAGTTGATAACACAGTGCAGTATCACTAAAATTGGCTAAGGGAGTGGAACTTAAGTGTTCTCACCAATAAATAAATAAATTAAGTAAGTAAGTAATTAGGCAATGGATGTTTAATTAACTAGATGATGGGAATCATTTCACAATTTTCTTGTACATAAAATCACCACAGTGTATACTTGAAATACCTTACAATCTGTTAATTACACCTCAAGCTGAAAAAAGAAAAAAGAAAGTATATACATCTTGCAACCTTATAAAATCTCTACAGGGCATAAATCAATATCCAGAGTGAATTCAAGAAACAATTAAAGTGGATATATGTACACCATAAAATTTAGTCTTAAAAATATGAACTCTACAACTAAAGAATAAGGGAAGTATGACTAGAAAATATCTCTGTGTCAAAAAATCAGGTGTTTGGTTAAAAGGGAGTTGAAAATGAGCCAGTAGGGTTTACAATAATAATTGATTCCATTTCAGTCTGCAAAGCTGGAAGTACAAAGTTCAGAAAATGGGAATTCACATGTCTTCTTCTCTCATTGAATAAACTAGCCTTGGAATGCTAAGCTCCATTTTAAGTATGACATTTAAGAGACATATTGAGAAAAGTTTGCATGTCTAGAGAATCAAGTCCAAGATGGTGAGAGAAGATGGGGAGTCAAACTATTTGTGGAATGCTTGATAGAGCTGTATCTGTCCAACTGGGGAAAGACAGAGCTACTTTTCAGTATTTCAGAAAATTTCTTGTGTCCATAGTATTATTCAAGGAGGCTTCTAAAAACTAAAATCAATTACTGCTATAAAATCGTTGGCTACTATGACCCAAATGACTCCAAGTCCTCTGTGATCTTCTTTTCCTTTTATAGCCAAACAGAGCCAAAAAAAAGCCCCCCCACCCCCGGCAATTTCATGATTTCCTGGAGGGAGGAGGAAGTTGCTTACATTCTACAAGCCATTTATCTGCTCTCACCTGTTGCCCCTGCTCTGCATTGTTTTCTTGCCTCATCCTTTTCCTGGATTTTTTCACCCTAAGCCAGCCCCCTTTCATTTCACAAAGTACCATCACACAGTGTTGTTACAGAACCGGCTTTTGCAGAAATCTTTGATTTACTGAAAAGACTTACAAAACCAACCAACCAACCAAGCAAAACCCAATGTTCTTAGAGTTAAGTTGCCCACACCATGTTTTTGGACCACACATAAATTCTCGTTTCTTCCCTGAGTCCCAGAATATCAAACTCCAGACTTTAGATCACCACAGATTAAAGCCAAATCCCTATTCCTTTATTAAGTTTTAGTCTCTTTTACCCATTTTGTCCCCCATACTAGCCTGGGTCTTGCTTTCATAATTGTTCAAAATTTGTTTGCCTAAGGAAAAAGGCCTTCTAGCCTGACTTTCATCTTAACTATTTAAAGAATCTGAAAACCTAACTTTTAAGTCTTTACTTAGGACCTCATAAATTCCCTACCAAATTCTTAGAAGGGACTCTGAGGCCACACGGTGCTCTCTTCTATCACTATTGCTCCAAAAGCAGAAGAGTAGACAGGTAAGGGAAGACTGATTCTCCTCCTATGGAGAGGGAACACCAGGTGGGGCGTAGCATTCATTTTTCCTGCTCCACAAGGAAAAGCTAACATTTGATGGTAACGGCAAAGGAGATGAGCTGGTTCTTGAGGTCCTGCATTCCCCCTACCCGGATTTATTTATTTATTTTGTTTTGTTTTTTCCCCTACCTGGATTTGTTCCAACACAGACACCAACTTACTATTTGGAAGACTGCTACAGGGCAGAAAGTCAAATGAAAATCCCTTCCAACTCTATGGTCCTATTCATTCTTTTGTTATTTTTAGTGATGCCCCATGAACAACCCCTTATGGAACAAAAATTCCATGTATCATAGAAAGAAAAAATAAGAAAAACAAAACAAATTAAGTCTGTGTGGCTCTTTCTGCCCAACTAATATTTTACCAGTGAATCATACAAGAATAGCCCACTGCGTTCATCTTTACTCAGTCCAAAGAAACTATCTTAATGAGAACTGATTCATTTACCTTTCTACAATCCTCTGCTAATACTTTATTTGGGTTAATGACATTTCTTGCAAGGAGCAATTCCAGCTTTTGAGCCACAGTCATTCAACCCAATAGAAATCTTAAAACGTTTTCCTTTCAGCTGTTTCTGATTCTAAATAGTTTCCCTAATTCTCAAATTAATCCTCATTAGTAGAAGACTCCTCTTTGGGGAAACCAAAGTCCCTTCCTTAATCATAATGGTCCATTTAAATAGGGCTAGCTCTAACAAGGGGTTTTATTAAAAGAATTTTACAGGATATCAAACTCTGCCTTTCTATACTGCACTGAAATGATTTGCCGGTGGTGGGCATAGCTAACACATCAATGTTCCCATCTCAATAATCGAAGCATATGTCTACACAATTAATTTACCTACAGGAATTACTGACAATCCTAATAATAGTCAAAATTAATCAAATGTGGCATTACATGTCAGCACATGTTTTATGTTTCTTATGAATATAAAATGATGGGTCTAGACCTGGCATATTGACATAAGAATACTCAAACCATTTGTGTCTCATTATAACTTACTTCTCTATTAATTTTTATATAACTGTTTACCACAAAGCTTTTCTTTATATTCTCTTAACCACAATGAGTTTGAGGTAAACACCATCTTGTGACTCCTAAATACAAAGGCAGGATTTCTCTAAAACCATGTTTTGCCTACAGCCATACCTCAGCCCCAATTTCTGTATCAGTTGGACACACACCAAGATACTGCCTTTCTCTTAGATGCCCTCTGCTAGGGCAATTCCAATAAATGCCTAACATTCCCTAATTCTGTAGTTCCAGAAACACAGCTTCTGATAATAGTAATTTCACTAGAGGCTGAGGTTAAAGACGTGACTAGGTGAGGCAGCCCCAGCATTCATATCTGGCCCTTGCTCCCTTAAGCATTACCCCTGGGAGAGTAAGTTATCCTTCAGTTAAATAGAAAATGCCTAAAATATTTTCAATTATTCCACAACATTTTGCAGCCCAAAATTTCTGTAATTCTTTGGCTTCCTGGTGCTTCAAAATTTATAGACTCCCATCATTAAATCTATGTTATGACACCCAATCCATCCATCATTTTCTTTTGATAGCCATCATTATTAGGTACATTTAAACTGTGTCATTGTCTACTTACATTAGAACACTCATTTCTCATCATAATCTTGTTATGTGGCAATTATATTCTTTAAAAAGAAATGAGAAAAATAAAGCTCAGATTAGTTGCCCAAGACAGCATTGTTCATAAGTGACAGAGAAAGGATTCTTACAAGGTCTGTCATATCCTGAATCTTCTACTATTCCCACTCAAGCTATAATGTTATCGTTATAACATCCGAGCATTCAAGCATTATAATATAGTCTCAATTGCCATAAGTGTACCTCCATCTGGACTGTGAAGTTACAGAGACATACTCTTGGGGCCAGTTGCTACTTTCCTTGTGGCATCTGTCACCTTATTCCCTTTTCTTTATGTACCTAGAGTTCCGAAACTTAAAGCCCCAAGGCATGCCCTCAATTAAGTGGAAGTTAGAATCCTATCATGAATCATTGTCTTGGGTCCCTTGAGAAACACAGGGAGGGGAGAGTGGGTAAAGAGTGTTGGCATTCTAGCTCTATCACAGCTTCATAGCCACTTTGTGTCCTTTAATCTGGAAAAGTCACTATTTTTTTCAATTGAAAACAACTGAGTTTTTGCTCTTTTTCAGCATTATTGAGCTTTATAAATTGAGTAATACATGTACACTATCAAAGAGTAACATTTCAAGAATATACTCAATGCTGGCAAGTCTGTTGTAAGAAAAGAATTCTTACACACATCAAGAAGCAGCACAACTTTTCTTAAAAGACTAGGCTATATGTATTCAGAAGTTTAAACCTTTAGAACACTTACAACATTTGAACCACTAATCTCACTTCTGGATATCCATCATAAGAATATAATCCGAAATGCAAACAAAAAATATTGCTGCAGTGGTACTTTGAATAGCAATAAAATAGAAAAAAAGAGGAAAAAGTTAATTACAGTTAAATTCATGCAACTAAATATTATACAACCATTAAATATTATGTTTATGATAGATTTTTAGACTATTTTTAATCTTAAAAATAGAGGTTATTGTAGACTGTAGCAGCTTGGTATTTTTTTAAAGATTTTATTTATTTATTTGACAGTGAGAAATACAGCTAGAGAGGGAACACAAGCAGAGGGAGTGAGAGAGGGAGAAGCAGGCTTCCCGCCGAGCAGGGAGCCCGACGTGGGGCTCGAACCCAGGAGAGTCAAAGGCAGACGCTTAACAACTGAGCCACCCAGGCACCCTTGGTATTTTTTTTTTAAATGGAAGAAAATGCCAAAGCCCAAAGTGGTGGTATTAAGAAACTAAAAAGAAAAAGAATATGGGATAATCTTTACCCTCTAAAATTTTCTAGAAAGGGCAAAACATGTGATTACATAGTGAATAGACAATATGCTAAAAACTCCTTATAAACATTTGATGTACCAAGAAAGCCTTTGGGTGGTGTTAAGCTTTTAAATTTCCCCTAACATAACTTAGGAGACAGAGCAATTGGACATTATGAAAGGTCACATAACTTTTTCCCAAGACCACTAAGATTTATTGTAATTGGGTTTTAATACAACCATTAGCAAAAATATATGCCCAGGTATGTGTTCTCTGGTAATTAATACTCTGCATTTGGCCTAATACTTCTTGCACCTGAGGCATACACTAATGTCCTTAAAACACATGGCCTATTGATCTTCACCATTAAGCTTGAAATTATAATCCTATTTAGCCAAAATATAAGACCTCTATAATCCAGTAGTTGAACCATCTGAAACTAAGAAAAAGGAAGTGTCCCTGAAGTTCTCAGCTGGGAATCCTTACTTCCCCAAAAAAAGAAAGAAATCTTGAATGAGGTATCAATTACCTGTTGCCACAATAATACTGTGAATAAGCTATGACAAAAATCAGCCTTTATTTAGTCCAGAAGTCCGTACACGAGCAATTTAGATGAGGTGGACCTTCTGGTAATAGCTGGACTCACTTGCATGTCTAGGATTGGCTGGCTGTCAGTGGTGCTTTCTGTCCACATGTCCCTTGCATCCCTCCAGCAGGCTATACTAGTCGTATTCCTGTGAAAAAGATAGAGGTTCAAGAGCAGAAGCAGCAGTATATGAGCACTTTTTCAAATGTCTACATCTATCAAACCTGCAAATCACATGGCTAGACTCAGAATCTAGGGACCAAGAGAAACTTTGCCTCTTTAGTGAAAGGAACTTCAAAGTCACAAAGCAAAGGTCATGGATAAGAAGAGGGGTAAAGAACTGGAAGAATCGATGCAATTAATCTACTATAAAGCTGCATCTAGATTCCCATTATAGCCATCTAATCTTCTTTTCCGCAAGAACCTTACATCAACTCCACAGTGGCTCACAATTGCCCCAGAATTGATTAGTGTCTTGAAAAAAATTAAAGTATGGGTGAAATTGACCAAAAGATATTTTTAAAATAAAAACCCTTGCTATCTTGTGACCTTACTCCCCTGTTATACAACCCCCTAATTGACAACCACTCATAAGTGATGCAGGGTACTTTGAAAGTTAAAAAACAATTCAGCAATTCTTTCTAAAAGTGATTGTTAACTTTTGGATTAGCTTTTTCTAGTACTTGGAGTACTTCATCTAAACATTCCACCCTCAAAGAGTTAGATCATAATTTTTTTTAAATCTTGAGAATGAAAAAACGTAAAATTAAAATATTTATTATTCTTCCTAGTGTCTAACATTTTATACAGAATAAAATAGACAATAAAAAGAAAAGAGAAAATCTCACTTAATTTCATAATATATCAATGAGGTATGAGAAGGTTTTTTTTTTTTTCAAGAATTATTTATTTATTTGACAGACAGAGACACAGCCGGAGAGGAAACACAAGTATGGAGAATGGGAGAGGGAGAGCAGGCTTCCTGCCAAGCAGGTAGGCCAGTGCAGGGCTCGATCCCAAGACCCTGAGATCATGACCTGAGCCGAAAACACACACCTAACAACTGAGTCACCCAGGTGCCCCGAGAAGGTATTCTTTACAAGCCAATTAGTTTCATTCTACAGACATTTTCTCATTATTAGAATAGATAGCAAAAAATTGCTTTCATTAAATATATTAGATACGGCACCAAACTAGAATGCATTTTAAAATCCTTGTCAGGGCACCTAGGTGGCAAAGTCCAGTAAGCATCTAACTCTTGGTTTCAGCTCAGGTCATGTTCTCAGGGTCGTGAGATCAAGCTCCACAATGGTTTCTGCTCTCAGTGCCTGAAGTCTGCTTAAGACTCTCTCCTCTCCCTCTGCTTTTCCCTATCCCCTCTCACTCTCCCTCTCTCTCAAGTAAATAAATCTTTAAAAAATAAGATAAGACAAGATAAAATAAAATAAAATAGTAAAATAAAATCCTTGTCAGACAGACTCACCACAGAACTAGAAAAATAAATCTTGGTACCTGGTTAGAGAGGGGTCAAGATAACACAAAATGAATGCTAGACATCCACAATGTTCAAAGCAAATAATTCAAGAATGTTGAGAGGGTGCTCAGAATGTTCTTTTCTTTGGAAGAAAGCTTTGTAACATCAGTCTGGCTCTCAAAGTCAAATCACATTCCTCAAAACACAATAAACAGAAATCATATTCACCCAAGGTAATATAATAGTATGTATCAACTCTTTCCCTAACATTAGAATTATAAAAGTATTCTGTACAATTTCCTACATACTGTCATAATGCTCTGTTATTTCACTTCTTTCAATTATCATTTTCCCACAAAATTTAAATATTAAAGAAAGAAAGAAATTTGGTATGCATTTTAATCCCCAATTTTCTTTCCCAATACAGAACTACAAAATAATTGGTAGCATCTGTTGTCGTTGACTATTTTCTTGATTTGTGTGATACCTGAAAATTTATTATAACTAAAAAAGAGCACATTAGCTTTATTTTTGTTCAGATAGGGATTCCAAGAATGCAGCAAGAGCATCTGTGACTGTCACTAATTAGGGAGTCACTCGGCAGAAATATGGTACAATCACATGTGGCTGATATATTGAAAATCGCAGCTAAACATAAAATGTTAATTGTTTTCTTTATAAGTCCCCAGGTCGTAGCCAAATGGATTGCCATAGAAACATTGGAAATCTTGGACAGTCCAAAGCAAAATTTAAAAAGAAATCTTTTAAGAAGCAAAACAAAAGGAAAAACAGGAATAAGCCCTCACCTATAGAAAAGGCCTGGAGTCAGGGCCTCCCTTTAACACCAGCGACAACTCCATGGAAGCAGGTCTGCTGCAGTAGAAAACACCAAACTAGCAGCTGCTGAAATATCATGGCTTAAAGTTATTTCATTATTTATTGTGACATAAATCTCCTTGTCCATACAGGCAGAGGAGTTTGTGTATTTTTCTATGACAATAGAAGATTTGATTTCTGGTTTGAGGTTGTTCATCCAGCCACCATAAGCTCTTTTAATAAGGTCACAAGTGCCTTTTGCCATCGGTACTCTCAGGAGAGTTTATAAAAGAGGTAGTGATCCAACCTCACTGATGATGAAGAATGATTAGATAAGGTCTACAAATGGACAAGACTAGCAAAAACTCTACTAAAGTTGCCTTAGATTCCTTAGTAGCTTCAATGACATGGATTTATCCTTAAGATGTTCAATCTTTGTTCTAAGATCAGAGTACAGTATTGAAGTCTCAGAGCTGTTTCCTAAACTTTATCTATTTTTTTCTCCTAAGTACGTATTGAGCATCTTCTGTGGTGCCTCTCTTTTTGTGAAAGCTGTGACCATGAACAAGACATTGTCACTATCCTCAAGAAGATTAAAGTCTAGTAGAGATAACAGGCAAGGCAACAGGTATTTTCAATGTTGTGTGGTAAAGCCCTGTAGGAGAGAGATATATATTCAGTTATCATGTGAACACACACACAAAAGAAACCTACCTGAGAGTTTCAAAGCAGGAAAACCTGCCAGAAAAGTTCATTGCAGAAGTAGGGACAGGATGATTGCAGGTGTAGGTACAAAGGACAAGAGACAAGCTGGTATACTAGAGGGAATGTTTGTTTGGTGTACTAGGGGGAATGGTTCTGTACGAGCTGGAACAGAGTGAAAATGGGTGTCAGGGAAAGAATGGTGTCTAATGAGGAAAAGAATAAAGAATCCAATCAGACAATAAAAAAAATTTGTTGAATTTAGCTGTGCAGTGAAGAGATTGGGTCTAACTAGTTAAGCAGTAAGGGATTCTGTCTATCAGAATCAGGGGATGAAAAGTTAAAAAGGCAAAAAAGAAAAGAAAGGAAAGAGAGAAAAGAGGAGAGAAAAAGCAAAGATGCATATCATATACACCAAAAAATCATAACTTTAAAAATTCCTTGGAAAGAGATGGGAATACTCGATATGTTTACACGTGACTTGGGCTGAATCAACCTGGGTCTCTGCTTCAAGGACAACCAGAAATGGGGAAGTGGTTTTGTAACCTCAGGAATGTTGGGAACCATTTTCAGAAGCATTATATAAATTTGTAACTTTTTTCAATACTGGTCTGGAATAGAAATGTTTTTCATGCCGTGATTCATGACTTCTGGGAATAAATCCCCACTGTTTATAAAATGCATAAACAATTTTCCACAGAACTTTATAAGGATTATGGCTCCTTCTACTAGTAATTAGTTTACTCTCAACATGCTGTCAATTGTCAGTCAAGATATTTTTAAATCAGACATTTTATTTTCAAATCTGATCTTCAAAAATAAGCAAAGGAAACAATCAACAAAACAAAGAGGCAACCCACAGAATGGGAGAAGATATTTGCAAATGACACTACAGACAAAGGGCTGGTATCCAAGATCTATAAAGAACTACTCAAACTCAACACCCAAAAAGAAGATAAGCACATCAAAAAATGGGCAAGAGACATGAAGAGGCACTTCTCTGTAGAGGATATACAAACGGCTAACAGACACATGAAAAAATGTTCAGCGTCACTAGCTATCAGGGAAATTCAAATCAAAACCACTCTAAGATACCAACTTACACCAGTCAAAATGGCCAAAATTAACAAGACAGGAAACAACAAGTGTTGGAGAGGCTGCGGAGAAAGGGGAACCCTCTTACACTGTTGATGGGAATGTAAACTGGTGCTTTGGAAAACAGTGTGGAGATTCCTTAAAAAATTAAAGATAGAGCTACCCTATGACCCTGCAATCGCACTACTGGGCATTTACCCCAAAGATACGGATGTAGTGAAAAGAAGGGCCATATGCACTCCAATGTTCATCGCAGCAATGGCCACAATCGCCAAACTGTGGAAAGAGCCAAGGTGCCCATCAACAGATGAA